>JAODLM010000104.1:0-138357 GCA_036937905.1 Salvia rosmarinus
TTCCCAATAACTATGAAAAAAAACAGACACACCTAATACTCTTTTCAAATGCTCTTTGTTTCATTCTTTTCATAAAAGCAAACCCACTCCGGCTCAAAAGAATGGACTATAGAGCAGAAAAATTAAAACTTAGAAAAGACATGTATGCACTATGCATGGTCACCATCTGTTTAAAATCAGGACGTAATGCAATTATTGTACAGACAGGAAACTATAATAGATTTAATTCATTTGAAAATTTGATATTTTGAATAATTTTGTCTTTAGAATCTCATTTTGCAAGCCTGAGACAATATATAATTTTGTTTAAACTGATTTTCAACAATTTTAATTTGGCCCATTTTTAAATCCATACCAGAATTGCCAGATGGGATTTCAATTATATTATTGTGTAGTTTATGAGAATCACTTCACATCGTGATTTATAATTTTTTTTATATTAACTTTGTTAAAAGTTATTTTCCTATTGGTCTACGCTCCAAACTCATACTAATACTCAGCATACCCAAAGTCGAACCCGCTTAAAATTATACTTTCATACATGTCCCAAATTCAATTAAAAGAATAATTTTACTTATATTCTTATCACAAACCTCGTATAGTAATACCCAATAATTATAATATAATTAGTTCTAATTAATATTTATTACTTCAAGACAAAGTTTAAAATTATTTACCGTATTTATGAAATAATCGATCCTATTAATTATATTCACAAGATAAAACTAGAAAATAATTATATTATTAATGGATTAATAATTAAAAATTAAAATACGATAGATTAAATGTGAAAAATAAAATAATAATAACGGAACATGAAAAAGTATGATAGTGATTCTAAGCGTAGACTTGAGTCGTGGAGCATCCTGAAACTTAACTTTTATAGCTCTTTATGTCACTTTTGGGATGCCCAAGTCGGTTGATATTCAGTAGGAGGGAAGAGATCTTGGATCACATCCCTTCCGCCAACTTGTAAAATAAAATAAAATTATGCCTCTTTTTTCCTTCAAAATATCAAATTCGATTCGGTTGTTGTTCATCTTCGGCTTCTTCAGCTGTTTTAATTTACTCAACATTCAAAACCTCGTGTGTAAATGCATATCTAATTCAAGTTTTCCTGCCTTGCCCAGGTTAATTCACACGGTGTTTCATAGAGAATGTGATCCTTATTCAACAATATTATTTGAGGGTCTTTGTACATCCATCCGACATATATACTTTGATACTTTTCTTAAGTGTATATGATACTTTCTAAATATAGTAGAAAACAAACGATACTTTTCTTTAATATAAACGATACTTTTATGAACAACAATGATACTTTTTGTTCGTCCGCATCACAGTATGAATGTATCATGAGTTTTTGTGTGTTATTTATTGCTCTCACGAAATATCATTACAATGTTTCGTTAAATTTGAAGATCCTATTTGTTTTAAAATACTTTGAAATGTGGAATTTGTTGGAGATAAAAATCATTTTATATAGATTTCATTTGACGAAGTCTAATGAAAATTCAAATGGGATTTAGGTGTTATTTATGTTTCAATTTGTGAAATCTCATTAAATTAATGTGAGATTCAAGTATTTTTTTAATTTAAGTTCTAATTTGTGAAACTCCGAAGAATCGATCTAAGATTCAAATCAATGTGAAATTTAATTCAAAATGTCAAATCAATGTTAATCAATCTAAGATTTTATTCAAAATCTAAAATTCCAATTGTTAAAGTCTATAAAAATCAATAGAAATTCATTCACTACAAAATAGGTAAATTAATGATGAAAATTCATCAGAATTACAAAAATTGGCTTCGATAAAATAATTACATGGCTGATTACCGATGGACAAAGAGAATAGGTAAAATCGAAGTCGGTAAAAGTTACCACGAACCAACTATCGATAAAATTTACGCATCGGCTCAAGGTTATATACCATCGATATTCTATTATCTACGATCGTGTTTATTTACGACAACATTACGATAGAAGAGTTCGTCGGTAAATTGCATCTCACGACGCATACCCATCGCTATCAATCGTAATGTTTTAAATTTTTTCAAATATTTTTTCAGTTACATCCTACCAAGTTACGACATTTACAAGTACACTCAACTTGTTAACAATTCATTCATACTAACAAAACAATCAACATACATACAAAATAGTCAACATATATAGTAGGATGTATCCAAATCACCAACAAAACAGATAATATAAATATTCAACAATTTAAACTAGTATCACGATCCTAAGAAGGCCATCACTCTAGAGGTCCCTGGGAACAAGTCATCATCTGTGATCGCCCCTTTTTTCACACGTAAAGCGCAGACAGTACATGTAGGTATCGTATCCATTGTGGATCAGAATTAAAACACGAAGTTAACTCAATAATGATTCATCATTATCCAAGCAACTATAAATGGTTTGGTAAGATTTGTGGTTCGGAATTCAATCCAAAGCAGAAAAAGTAAAATAAAATAAAGCAATAAACACTCGGATGTTAAAAACAGATATGACGATTAACCCTAGATGCATTAATGCTATCCACAACGATAGTTTATCCTGCTCCTATAAACCAATTTTAATCCGCATGTTTAAGATCACATATATAACCGATACACTCTCGTATTAATAAACTGTCAGATTACTAGTTTTCCTATTATCAAGTACGCTCTAGGTGAAAACAAGCAACTCCAAATGATCACAAAGAATATGCTTCCCACGAATATCCTATCTCGCCACGACTCAAGTGCTCATTCGTATCATGCATTCGAGATCGAACAATTAATACAATTACGTTAATTAACCGACAACTAGACATGCATCAAGATTGATCGAAATTAACACATATAAATAAGCACCAAGAATCCATTAATCAATGCCGGACAAGAAATAGCGATACAGAATCACAACATATAGATCGATCAGCAAACCCAGATTAGAACGTAAAACCAGCGCATAATAAACTAATAAAATACGATTTAACCATAAAAATAAAAATTATATAAATGAAACCCATATTGAAGTTGCCTCGATGAACAATCGCTATTGAATCCCAACCTCAAAAACGTAAAATTGAAGATTGTCCGGACTAACGCTCGTGATCAGACAAAACGTAAAACTATGGAAAAATGATCAAATTAACTAGAATGAAAATAGATGGAAGCTAAAGCTAAAAATCTAAAAACGGGAAAAATCAATAAAAGAGGCTCGAATCGTGGGCGAAGGTGCAGATGGGCCAGCATATAGCACACCCCAAACCCTACTTCCTTCTGACCATAGACACTCCGCGATCGCTAGGTCGATCGCAGGTATGCTCTCGCACAAGGCCACCTCCTCGACGCCAGATGAGTTGACCTAGCGACTGCTAGCGGTCGCTAGCCACGGCTCGCGGAAATCGCCCAGAGCTTTCTGGCGGGGCTTCGTCCATGCACGAGGTCGCGTCGATTCGCCGGTTCTCGACGCGTCGCTTTAGTGCCACCAGCGGTCGATGGTACCGAATAGGTCGATGTATTTTGCCCGTGCTGCCTCCTGCTTCGATTTTCAACATATGGACCTACACAACACCAAAAAAGAACACCCAAGAGAAGAGATCTTCTGAAATAGATAAACATTAAGAATCGATACGTAAACGCATTACTAAACGAGCTAAACTCATCTTCAAATATCAACTATAAACGTAAAATCGCGCTTATCAAACCCCAACTTAAATCATTGTTTGTCCTCAAACAAAACCAAAACAGAAGCGCACAACGAAGATCAACGATGTAGCAAAGATGATAACCATTCCAGTCTCAAACATATTAACGTCAAAAACATTAGTGCACATAACGACGTTAGTCAACTCAACACAAACAACAATTGACGTAAAAACTCATTTCATTCAACCTCACAACGTATGTCGTCAAATATAGGATACACTCAACTCATAAAGAAATGTAGGACGGTATACACTCAACATCAATGCAATGCAACATCTACCATAGGCTTCGCTGCTTTCTAATATCTCCACCGCTAACAGGTTCAAATTAGATCAAAGAGGTCTTTCATAGGTCGTAATGTAGGCACATTGGTTAAGGTAGATAAAATATCTAAGTGATCAAGAATATTCCAAACACCCCTTTATACTTTTCGGACATATGGCTCCATTTTTCTTTCCCAACGTACAAATCAACGCTTTTATGCCACGTAAGTTACCTATACTTTGATTAAAGACCTTTATGCTCAACACCATAGTGAACTTATCATATCTTTTTTTTCTTTTCTTTTCTAGAGCTTATAGGTTTATCTACAACAAAGGTACTATTCTTCACCACAGATGTATTTTCTAAAAGAAACTTTCTCGTCATAACTACATCAAAATTTCAACCCTTTTGATTCCTATATCCATCCTCACCTCCTATCATCCGGCTAATCGAAAGAAAAAGTCTAATAAAGGCTCAAAGAAGGCTTAAAATGGTATATATCATCGGTTAGTTTCGGGTAATGGTTAACAAAGATGGCCTTTTATCCTTCCCAATAAACACATATTGCAGTACCTGGATACGTAAAAACGGCAAGTTCTAGAAGATAATCACATGCGATATCACACATCAATGTAAATCGACAAGATATGTATACAAAGGAAGCTCAAGTCTCACAGATAAATGTGAAAACAACAATGCCTAAGCATCTCACGTCATTCATGCTCATTTTCAACATATCATGGCACTATCATTAAATTTCACAAAATTTCTATGCCATCGCACACATGGATTAACACACTTCACTTAACTCGTTGATCGATGCATACAAAACGAAAAACAAAACAAAACACGCTAAAAGCACCCCAAAGCATAACAACTTAACAATAAAGCACAAAACATAAAAGGATTCTCAACCAACCAAACTCGTTTTACCCCAAACTTATTAAGAAATAATGGAAGCAATAAGGTTTGCATAAAAGTAGAGTGGGAGAGAAAACTTACCTTGTAATCGCTACTATCTCATATGATAAAATCCACGCCATCGATTCCATTGTCGCATCATCTCCATCATCTTACGTTGTTGCTCGAGATGGCCTGTGTTGATTGTAGGCACGCGTCTCCATAATCGAGGTCGTTCGTCAATATGGTCAGACGACATCTCATTGATCTAATCGATCATAAATCCGGATCGCTCGAACGGCTCGTGCAATATGCCACTGCCTCTGAGCCACTTTGCCTGCTTGTCTCACGCGGTTGCTCGCCGACCGCCTTGCCGCTTACGCCGCGCCCATGATAGGCAGAGGAGCTCAATTTCACTGCATCCGCTAAAGTACCGGGCTTCATATCGCGACCGACCTGTCTACAGAGTGTACCCGGTCGAACGCTGAGACACGTTGCTTCGTGAGTGGATAACATTTGCTCGTGAACGTAGACTTCCAAAAAAATCAGAATGGGTAACGAATCCCTATGCATATCTTCATTACCCGAAACCGTGGACGTGCATGTGAAGTCAAGCTAGGAACATGCCGGGCATCTTCCGTCGAAACGCTGCCCAATCAAGATGCTCATATCGTGGAGAGGACAAAGGTTCAGCGCTCGAACGATACGGAGTGAACGTGATGAGCCGTGGAAGAATGATCACCGGATTCCAGACGAAGCTAGCTTCGATCTCGGGCATCATAGTATGAGTGCTCGAGTCCGAGTCCAACAATGCACACGCTTGGACCGTACTGACGCCCCTATTGAAGTCCGATTCCATGATTATTCCATTAAGTTCGCCCACGCATAAGTTGACGGGCTCATTGTCAAGTCGAACATGATGTAATCCGCATTCGCTTGTCTTGTGGACATGGAGAATACAAGAATTCGGTGTCGATCCCATAAAGATATGTCGATAATCTGAAGAATAATTGATCTTCGCCAACCACGCCACATCATCGCTTCATACCCATCTCGACAACGTATTGATGCACATGAACCGTGAATGTCCTTCCGAATCTCACCAATCGATCCCAACGTGCTCGACGAGTCATTCTCAGAATCGACTCAAAATTTCTCTGATCGAATTCATCTTGCATGCGGGCGCAGGAGGTTCATCATGATGCTCATGCGTAGCCTGTCAGGGAGCTCATCTTGTGTCCTCGCCATGGAAGTGGACAATGCTCTCGCCTCTTGCGCATGCTGAGTACGCGATACATATCAACCTAAAAAGAATTTCAAAGTCACGACGTACTGAATGAAACTATCAAACAACGCCAACCCAAAATGCTCAATATAGATCCCAAACTTCAACTTAGTCAAATTATTTCCATATTTTCATATGATCATGCAAGACAACACAAATGGGAAAACACACACACAACCAAAAATTTGCAAATGACGTTTCGCGATCGACGACCACACCTCGCGGTCATAGGTGGTGCGCCTAGCAAGGATTACGCGCCAGATCGCCTTCCCTTTTTCACACGAAAAGGTGCAAGATAGGTAAGTCAAGCATCGTATCCACGAGATGTATCAGATCAAAACATGAAGTAAGCTCAAGACAACCAATATTATCCAGCTGTAAAAGGAAAGTTTAAGTTTTAATTTAACCAAAGCAAAGGAACTGCAGTAAATCTAAATAAAGCAATAAAATCTCAAAAGATAACTATGAAGAAAGACTAACCCTGGGGATACACCAATCCTATCCACAACGATGTTTATCCGCTATTATTAACCGCTTTAATCCGCACATAAGACTAAGATCACATATATAACCAACAACTTCACGCATTTATAATCATGCGCTGATTACCAATTTTCCTATCATGCTTACGCTTCTAGAAAAAATAAGCAACTCCAAATGATCACTAAGAATATGCTTCCTACGAATGTCCTATCTCGCCACAGCTCAAGCGCTTATTCGTATCATGCATTCAAGATCGACGCAATTAATACTCTACGCCATTAATCGCAACTAGATATGCATCAAGATTGACGTAAATCAACACATATAAATAAGCACCATGAATCATAATCAATGCCTCTGAAGGTAAATAACAATAGCGAATCACAACATATGGATCGAATCATGCAAACCCTAGATTAGAACGGAAATTCAGCTACATAATAAACGGAATAAAATACGATTTAATCATAAAATGGAAATTAAATATATAAACCCGTAGGAGATCTCTGAAGAACAATCGCTGGAGCTTGAATCCAATCCAAGCGAAAGAACTGAAAATAACGGAAAACGACGGACAAAACGTCCGATCGATAAACTAAGCAAGAACAATGCAAGAATTAACTCTAGAACTAAACTAAAATGAAACTAAAGCTAAAGAATGGAAAACCGAGAAAAATCAAGAAATTGAGCTCGTGGGGCTGGGGTCATAAGGCAAGGGCTTGGCCTTATTTATAGCGCTGAAACCCTAACTTGCGCCGCCGCCACGATCAGCGATCATCCTTCGCGTATCGCTGGCGATCACGTTGTGTCGCTCAAGCGCCGCTCGCTCATACAGATGGTATCGATACTCGCCAGCGGCTAGTACTCAAACGGTGCGAGAAATCGCCCAAAGGAGTTTGTGGGCGTTTGCTTTCGCGAGCACGAGGTCGCGGTTCGACACTGGGCGCCGCTGCCGTTTGCTCAAGGACAGAGTCTAGCGACCGCCAGGTGTCGCTAGAATCGGGTCGATTGTCTATTTTCGCTCGGCTTCGCCTTGCTTCGATTTTCAACATATAAACCTAACACAACACCAAAAGAACACCCAAGAGCAATATCTTCTAGAAATAGATGAAACATAGTGAATCGATACATAAACGCATTATTAAATGATCTAAACTCATCTTTAAATATCAACAATAAACGTAAAATGCGCTTATCAAACCCCCAAACTTAAAGCATTGCTTGTCCTCAAACAAAACACAGAAAGAAAGACACAAAGAAAGATCAACGAAGAAAGCAAAAGAGGATAACCATTATGTTTCTAAACATATCTGACGCCAAAACATTAACAGCACATGACGATGTTAAAAACTCAACACAAACAACCATCGAGGGCAAAAACTCATTTTATTCAACCTCACAACGGCACGCTGCTGTAAAAAATATAGGATATACTCAACTCATAAAGAAATGTAGAACGGTATACACTCAACGATCAATGCAACGAAACATCTTACCTATAGTGTCATGCTTCTAATATCTCCACCGCATCAAATGTGTTCAAATAAGGATCAAAGAGGTCTTTTCGAGGTTATAATGCAGCTACATTGGTTAAGGTAGGATAATATATGGCTAAGTGACTCAAGAATATTCAGCACCACCATTTTAATTGTTACACATATGGATCTTTGTCCATTTTCCTCTCTCCCAACGATAAATCAACGCTTAATGCCAACGTACTAGTACTTCTACTTTGATAAAGACCCTTATGCTCAACACTCATAAGTGAACTTAACATTTTCTTTTGTTTTCTTCTGCTTATAGGTTTAACTTTCACAACAAAGGTACTATTCTTCACTACGATGTATTTTTCTAAAAGAAACTTTTCGCCATAACTACATCAAAATTTCAACCCTTGATTCCTTATCCATCCTCACCTCCTATCATCCGTTAATCGAAAGAATAAGCTAATAAAGGCTCAAAGAAGCGAAAATGGTATATATCATCTGTTAGTAGTTTGGTAAATATGTGGTTAACAAAGACGGCCCCTATCCTTTCCAAATTAAACACATATCATATATTCCGACACGTAAAAACGGTAAGTTCTAGAAGATAATCACATGCATGATATCACAAATTAAAAGAAATCAGATCAAGATGTTTATACAAAGGAAGCTCAAGTCTCACGTGTTAAGCAAACGGTAAAACAACAAGTTTAAGCAATTCAAGTCGCTCAGCTATTTTCTAACATATCATGTGCACTATCATTAAATTTCACAAAAATTTCTATGCGCTATGGCCACATGGATTAAAACACTTCACTTAACTCGCTCGATCGACACACAACAGTAAAAGAAAGACACAAGACGACAAAAGCAACACAAACGAAAAACAAAACAAAACATAACAACAAAACAAAGAAAACGCTGGTTACCTCCCCAACAAGTGCTAATTTAACGCCTTTAGCTAGACCATCACTAACCTTGTCAATCATGCTTTGGTGGCAAAGAATCCTTCTCAACCGTGGATCCTCCAAACTTAGCATTCACGGATCTCCACCACCGACTATGCAGTTGGCCCCAAACTCTGAACGAAACACCCGAGTTCCATGCCGAGTCCACTTCTTCCTTCGCATGTCGACGGCCGAGTACCTCTAAACGCGAGACGCGCAAAGCAAGCTCTTATGATCAAGCAAAGAATCTTCCGCCTCCAACGTCATTGCTTATGAGGCCATATATGGAAATTGAGCCTCATCGTACACACGAAACCAGACGCTTTCCCGCACATCAATCAACGCATCGACCAGTTGTTAAAAGGTCTACTTAAGATTCAGGGTTGTTGTTTGACATTCGGAATATCTAAAATAACAAAGTCTGCAGTAAAAACAAAATCCGACTTTACCAACACGCCTTCGACGATACTTGATATGTGATCGATCGGCCACCATCATCAGCGAAATCTTCGCCGCTTCATCTTTCCTAGCGTAGCCTGGTATAGCTCAACGGATCGATTGATGCTCGCCCCAAGTCGCACAAAACATTTGAAAAATCCGCTGGTGATCTCGCACTCTAACGTAAAACCGCCGATCCTTCGCTTCAGTAGTGAGCCTTTCCAAGCACGGCACCGCATTTCTTCTGATAGGGTGATTTTCAAATTTCCCGCTTTCTTGCTTGTCAAGCCTTTAAGAATTTCATGTATCCCTAGCATGTTTCGCAATAGCCGCTTCAAAGAGGCAAATTTATCTCAACTTTGAAAAATCTCTTTGCAAACGAGCAAACTCGTCATATTTCGCTCGACAAGTCGACTTTAAACGGACCGGAGTGACGGCGACGACCGCTTCGAGCGGGGTCGACCTCGCGATCACTGGAAGGTCGCGAGGTATTCGCTAGGCTGACTCCTTCTTCGCGAATGAGCTATGCAGGCATCGCTACGATTTATTACCGCTCTCGCCGATTCATGCCGGGTGGCTATGCAGCCTGGGTCGCCGCGAATACCGCGCTACAGACACTGATGTTGCGTCGTGGCGTGGACGCGTGTCGGCCGCGGCTTCGTGGAATCGACCTTGATCGGCTCAACGGCCGCGAGCTCGTGCCGCGATTCGTAGATTGTCTGCCCTCTGTCAGGCTCTGCGTAAGCTTCGTCCACCTCGCCTGTGGAAGCACCGATTTTCTGTGTCACCTGCATATTCTGAATGCCCGTTTTTCAAGGTCATTCACTGCACGGCTATTCGACCACATTTGATTTTCCAACATCTTCATATGCTTCCCATAGCCGCACAAGGACTCCAAATGATTTATCTCGCCGTGTTGCTTATAAACGATCTCGTTCATTGCAATTGTTGGTTGCTTACAACCAACCGCCGCATCAATGCTTCGACTTGACTTCTTCTGCCTTAATTACACCATTCTCACTCATTGAGCTCACTGATGGTGTCGAATTACGATTTTCCGTTTGTCGATCTGCCTCAATCGATCTCTTCAAAAGAGTGAACTCTTCACGAGATCGCTATATTTTGAATCACCTCAACAAAAATGCTTTGAACAATGGCGTTTCTCCGTGGCCATCGAGCCAGTCTGCAGCCATCTCTTCTAAAATACGGCTCGCCTGCCTACTTGTCTGCTCAATAAAGCCCACCGACGCATCTAATGCCTGCCCGCCATGTCACCACCTATAGACCGCGCTGATCCGTGCCTCGAGAACCCATGTTGGACATCGCCTCGATAGATTCGAATCTCTCCATGCCTCGAATAATGATTCGTCCGGTTTCGCAAAATGAGATTTCGGCGATGATCTTCAAGGCCCGCTGAAAGTATTTCAAAGAAACTCTCGCAAAGTTTCCCTAGTTGTGATCGCCGCTTGGTCCAAACTCAACCAATCTTTCCCCGGTCAATGTAACGGTAAACCAACATGGATCCGATCGTGGTCTTCAGGCACCCTTACCGCTTGATGTGTCACAAATATCAGAAAAGTCTCGAGATGCGATTCGGGTCTTCCGTGACCTCCCCAAACCGCTTCTCTGACCATACCGATCGTATCGCTTTAGCTCAAAATTGTTCAGATCTACGCAGCGGCCCCAACCGCTCCTGAACTGCTCGTGGACGTTCAGCATGTGATTCGCAGGTCTTTCCTCCGGAGCAGGACAATGATTCCCATATTCGCCATCCGACGCCGCATCTCGCAGAGCAAGCATGCGTGCGGAACTTGCTCGATGAATCCCTCTCGATAGCGCCACGTTACTGCCCCCTTTCTTCAACGATCTGGATCTAAAATTCTTGTGAGGTCCCCAGATCTTGTACGATAAACTACCCGAGAAAGAGAGAATTTAGCATCACATAAAAATAAATAAATATAATATAATATATATAACTTGAATTAATAAATCCAAATCGTCCAAATTATTCCTATGTGATCTTAACAATCTAAGAACGCCCAAAATTTGATCGCCCTTTCACACTCAAAAGGTGTAAGTATAGGTAAGTAAGCATCGATCCACGAGATCAGATCACTAAAACATGAAGCAACTCAACCACAACTCAATATTATCCAAGCATAGAAAAGGTAAAAGTCATGCTCGAATTTAATCCAAAGCAAAGGTAACCAAGTAGAAATCTAAATAAAGCAATAAAATCTCAAAAGATAACTATGAAGAAAGACTAACCCTAGTGGATGCACCAACTCTATCCACAACGATGTTTATCCCGCTATTATTAACCGCTTTAATCCGCATAAGAGGAAGATCACACATATAACCAACAACTTCAGCTACATATATATCGGCAGTTGATTACTAATTTTCCATCACGCTTACGCCTCTAGAGGAAAATAAGCAACCCAAACGGATCACTAAGAATATGCTTCCTACGAATGTCCTATCTCGCCATTTACTCAAGCGCTTATTTCATCATGCATTCAAGATCGACGACAATATAATACAATTACGCTCATTAATCGGCAACTAGATATGCATCAAGATTGATCAAATCAACACATAAATAAGCACCATGAATCATGAATCAATGCCTGGAAGGTAAATAAACAATAAAGAATCACAACATATGATCGAATCATGCAAACCCGTAGATTAGAACGGAAATCTAGCCGACATAATAAAATGTAATAAAATAACGATTTAATCATAAAATGGAAATTAAATATATAAACCCGTAGGAGACGCTCAGAACAATCGCTGGGCTTGAATCCAATCAAGCGAAAGAACGGAAAATATGGAAAACGATCGACAAAACGCTCCGATCGATAAAAGCAAGAACAATGCAAGAATTAACTCTAGAACTAGACTAAAATGAAACTAAAGCTAAAGAATGGAAAAACCGAGGAAAACTCAAGAAATTGAGCTCTGGGGCTCCTGGGTCTAACTGAGGGCGCAAGTGGCTTGTCACTTATTTATAGAAGTAGCTGAAACCCTAATTTGGCCTCGCCGCCACGACTCATGATTCATTCTTCGCAGATCGCTCGGCGATCAGTAGGCATGTTCCCAGACGCTGCCAAGGCCTCGGCCAGATGGTACTATACTCCAGCGTCGTCGCAGCAATTCAAACGGCGCGAAATCGCTCCAATGAGTTCTGCGCTTAGGCTTGTCTCAAGGCACGAGGTCGCTGGCCGCTACTCCTCCGGGCCACTGGTTCGCTCAGGACAGCCTAGCGACCGCCAGGTCGGTCGCTAGAACCGGTCGATTGCTATTTGTGCTCGTGCTTGCTCCTGTTCGATTTTCAACATATAAACCTACACAACACCAAAAGAACACCCAAGAGCAATATCTTCTAGAAATAGATTGAAACATAGAGAATCGATACATATTAAATGATCTAAACTCATCTTTAAATATCAACAATAAACGTAAAATGCGCTTTACAGCATATCATGCGGCAAGATACCAGTGAGGCCAAGCCTGCATGCACCACCGCCGTCAACGCGTAGTCGAGTATACGTGAGTGCAAATATAAAGCCTATTTCTCAAATTTTTAACCCAAATCAACAATGTAGCAACATTAGACTAACAATATACGTATAAACGTGAATAAACCTATCATTCGATAAACCATGCTCAAACACCAAACAAATCTAACAAAATAAGCCCTAGTTTCTCAAATTTAATTAAACCCACTTCAATAGGATAAATGGAACAAATCCTTCCTAATCATGCTCAATAAACGGAACCCATGAAGAATGAAACAAATATAAGATACCTCGAGTGGATTTATGGAGAAACGCAAGAAAATCGGGAGAGAGAGGTCTTCGGTGCTCGAGAGGAAAAGGGTGCTATTTTTAGAAAAACGGTTGTGTGGTTACAAGAATGGGAAAATAAGTGTTAAACGCTGGTCACGGCGCTGGTCAGACGCTGGTCGACAGATTCGGCTGGTGCAGCTCGCCATCGCAAGCTGTCACAGCTCTATCGTCAAACAAAAATGTTCTCTCATTTCACGACACACCTCGCGACGCATGGTCGCTAGGGTGGTGCATGTTTTTTTTTTTAAAAGAAAGCTATTAAAACTGGGATCTCACAAAACAACGAGACACACACAAAACAAAGTTAAACACAACCAAAACAAAAACGAAACAACAAAACCAAAAGCATTAAATCGTTGGTTACCTCCCAACGCTAAGAATTATCGCCGCTAATCGACGATACCTCTTTATCATCGGTTCTGAGCTTGGTCACCTGACTTCGGCTCGATGGACTTGAAGTGATTTGAGGTACCGCCGCTCACTTTAAAATGTTGCCCCCGAGTCTCGAGTTCAAATTCCATCTGCAAGTGCACGGTAAACGTATACTGCCCCACCATCTTGACTTTAGCCTTTCGAAGAGACTGAGTCGAGCAGTAAGCAAAGACTTCATTACTCCCGAAATCTTTGAATGTAATGAGATTGGAATTTTCGAGCTCATTCTGATATCCGAGAATTCTCAAAAGCTTCATTCCTCCATGCCAAGCTCAACATATGGTCACTTCATCATACCGCCTCCTGAAATCCATGTGATTCTCCTCAAATATGCTTTGTGCTCCAATTCAACCGGTAAATGGCGTGATTTACCAAATACCATTTGATATGGAGATAGCTCAGAGTTTGTATGCAGCCAGTAGGCCCACGCAGCATCATCCAACCGCCTGCCTCACCTTGCATGAACAACCGATTTCTAAAATCGCTGATCTCTCGTTGGCGAGCCTCACCGCCTCGCTGCATTGCGGTGGTAGATGCGTGACTCGATGCTCACACCATATTCGGCAGAACGCCGCTTCAGCCACTTATTATTAAATGCACCATCCGATCAAAGCCCTGACTCCAAATCGAGTCGAATGTTCTTGTGGGAACTTGATCACTACCTGAGTCGGCTCGTCATGCGAATCGCCTACCCAACGGGAAACATACTCCACAAAGAAGGAAGAACCATGTAACACAAACAACGGAACGGACCCAGAAGTCGATCCTCCCATACGCCAAATAGTTCCACCTCCATGATGGTTTTCTCGTGGCATCGCCTTTTCTTAGTCGACGTTTCATTTTTCGCACAACGATCACAACTCTTGATAAAAGATTGGCAATCTTGAAGATCGAAGGTCAAAAGAATCCATCGGCAAATCTTTGCCACCGCCTCGTCACGCAAAATGGCTCCATTCAACGAACTACTGGCACTCGTGATTTGTTCTCTCATTTCCTTGGGGAACACAATGACGACTAGACCATCGGCACATCATCGCGGAGACGAGGATCGCCCAATAATAGAACTTAACATCGTGGAGAAATTTCTTTTTCAAACGATTTAGACGTTGGAGGTAAACTCAATCACCAAGTAATGACAAAATCGGCATACCATGGTGTGCGATCATAACGCCGTGATGTGCTCGTCGGGAAGTTCTCCTCGATCCCATCTTCTTATCCCTCCTTCGATCGTGCTCCAATCGGACAGTGGTCGGCTCCACATTTTCACAGCCTCTTTCTATCTTTAATTTCCATGTCGAACTCTTGAAGAAGAAGGATCCATCTCACCATCTGGCTTTCAATCTTTCGCTATTATTGACGAATGCGCATGGTCAGGTAACGATGGTGTGTAGGTGCTCACCAAATAAGGTCTAAACTTATCAAAAGATAGACCACAACAAGTAATTCCTTCTCCGTTGTGTGTAGTTCATTTGAGCAGTAGTGAGAGTCTACTTGATAATAAATGACTCGGAAAAGCTTGTCTGCTTCGCCTAATACAAAGACCGATCGCTCAATCACCTGCATCACACATCATTAAATGGTCGACTCCAATCGTGGACAAAACTGAGCCGAGATCGACTAACTTCAATTTCTCGAACGCCCAAACACTCATTTGTGAACACGAATCTCATCTTTCTCGAGCAATCCACACAACGGCTTCGTGATCGCCGAGAAACTTGATGAACCTTCTATAAAAAACCTCATGCGACCGAAAAACCTCACCGATTCGACATTTGTAGTAGTGAGGTAGTCTCGACAGCTACTATCTTTGCTCGATCCACTTCCAAACCTTTGGCCGAGCTCAGATCCAAGCACGTATACCTTCATTCACCATGAAATGGCACTTCTCCCAATTGAGAACAAGATTCGGCCTCCTCACATCTTTGCAAAGACTTGTGACAAATTATGAGACTTATCGGTCGAATCGAAGAGCAAACACGAAAAGTCGCCCATAAAGACTTCCATAATATTCTCGATCAACCCATGGAAGATGGACATCATGCACCTTGAACGTGGCTTGAGCATCTGCACAATCCAAACGGCATTCGCCATAGGCAGTAAAAACCCATACTGACACGTGAACGCCGCCTCAGGTCGATCTCTATGCGATGGCAACTGATTGTACCTCAATATCCATCGAGAAAACAAGAGAACTCATACCCCGCTAGTCTGCCCAACATCCGATCAATAAAGGGCAGGGAAAATGGTCTTTCCTCGCGGCGCGTGTTCGTAGCACGATAGTCGATGCAAACTTCCATCCTGGTGCAGTCTTGTCGCCACAAGCTCGCTTGCTCGCCTCGATCACCGTGATACCCCTTTCGATACCACTGAGTAGGCTAACCCATCCGTCGTGATATGGCATAGATCATGCCTGCCTAAGAGCTTCAAAGACTCTTTTCTCGACACCTCTCAGACAAGGGATTCACCAGATTGAGGTTGCACCTTTCGCTTATATTCATTCTCTAAATGATCCGATGATGCAAATCGGAGGCCACCCTCGAGTAAGAAATCGCCCACCCAATCGCAGATTGTACCGCTTCAAAGACAACCACTTCAGGCCTCCTCATCCGTCAAAGTCAAGATATTATCACGGCACGCCTCATCATCGCTAAGAATGCATACCGGTGGTCCCAACTTTCAACTCAATTCGTGTAGCTCTTCCTTCTTCACCACGCGCCCTTCCAATCCAATCGACTTCCTCACATCTAAATAGCACCGATTCTGGGAGGGCCTCGACTTCATCGATCGGACTTAAGATACTCTAAAATTCTACACCCATCAAGGTACTGCAAGGAAAATCGAAGTTCATTGATACAAAACTCCACCCATCACCGATTGAGCTGAGCGTCGACAACGTTATAACTCGATAGCCTTCCATGGTCTTCTGCCAGTCCGTTATAGCATGATTAGAGATTTTCATCTCCTCTCCGCCGACTCAAGGGAGATTCCATCTGCACGCCTCATCGTTGCTCCTTGTAGCTGTGAATGGTCGCCCGAGAATAAGAGGCAGGTTCCCATCCTCCGCATATCGAGAACATTGAAATTAGAAGATCGAACTCGAACTTTCACGAGCACGCCCTCCACTATCCCTTCTGATCAAGTCACCACGTGTTCGCCATCCAAGAGCTATGGTGGTCGGCCTGATCCCCAATCTCCAACTTAAATGACAATGGCATCGATTGATGTTGCCCCAAATCACGTAACCTCGGAGTCGGCCTCCGATGACATACGCTAGCGTGTCGCCGGGATCTTTTCGCTGAAGCGGCAACTTTTTTAAAGACAAAGATCGCACTCGGAGATGATTTATCGCCCTTCCCAAGCTTCTTTTTATTGGCAACGACATCCTTCAAAACTTCACGTAACCCGCATATCTCGTGCACAGCGAATATGTGCACTTCAAACATCTCCATGAACTCGTTAACTCTCATCGCATTGGCTCGCAAACGGGCTTGGAAACGGAATTGAGGCACGACGCCGAAATTTCTTCACCGTAGCTCGCGATCAGCCGCGACCGCTGTGCGGTCGCTAGCAATCAACACCATCTTCCTGTCGCTGACGCGGCCGCTCTCGCGGCAGGTTTGCAAGTTCAGCATTCTCAGACGCGCGCATGCCAGAGCTAGCGACCGCCAGGTCGCTTGCCAGCCCCGACCGACTTGTCGCGGTGCGCTTGACTTTGTCGTCCGAACCCGCGAACTCCACCGTAGATTCTCGCGCCGGGCTCGCGGTCCGAGCCGGCCGAGATCCTCCTCTGCTATTCCGCTCGCCTCCTCCGTGATTTTTATTGCTCGTCCCCCTCAATTGAATGACATTACAATGATTTTTAGGTTTACCAGATACTTTGGAATGCCCGACTTGTGTGCCCATTCTCACAGGCGGCTATCCGACTTATTCGATTCTCCATCATCTTCAATGCTTTCCCATAGCCGGTCAAAGGGACTCCAAATGATTAATCTTCCGCCCGTTGTTGCTTATAAAAATTTCGACTGTTACAATTGTTGGTTGCTTACAACCAACCTTGTCAGATCACTACCGCTTCTTCGCCTCGAATCACCCGCTCGAATCGAGAAAACCTCGACGGAGGTCGTTGAAAATTATCGGGTTGGGCGACGAAATTTGTGATTGTTGTCGATTGTACGCCGGATTCCCCGACGGTTGTTCCTCCGATTGATGTAATTCACGCCCACCCTCATTCATATCCGATGCAAGATTTATCCGAGCCACGCCTTTTCCTTTCCTTTTTCTCAAACGCTTCTCAACAAGGTGAACTGCCCATATATTATCCGCATTCAATCACTTTCGAGCAAAGATTTTCACCACCCTGTCCTCTCCATCGCCACTGATAATCGCTGCCGCCATCTCTTCTATGACGCGGCCTCGTGGATTTGATATAACCAAAGCGCTTGTTGAGCTTGTATACAATGTTTCTCTACCACTATTACAATCTCCTATCCAAATGAATACTTGATTGCATATATCCGTGTCCCCTTATCTCATATATGTTTGATACAAGGTGTAAGATCACGTAAGTCCGTATGATTGGTCAAGCTTAATGAGATATAAAAGTTTCACACCGAGACGACTTAAGGACGAAGTCTGGCTTAGCCGCAGATAGATAAGAAGTGACTCGACTTAGTTGCTTGTCTATGCCGGTATGCCTCGACGTATCGAAGGATCACAAAGGAGACGAGTTCTTCTTTCTCTCACCGCGAAGAACCAAGATCTCATGACTTACGTAGATCTAAACCTCGATAAGGTATTAGTATGAGAGTTGGTCCATCACTTGACTTGTTAAGTGAGGGTTATAATTTAACCCAAGATTCTCCGCATCTGGGTGGCAAGGTTTTTGTATGTCACGCTAGTTATCAGACGAGTCACCGATCCGCTAAGGACGATGACGCCCCCAGCGAGCTCAAAGGTTTATTGTACTAAACCCCGCAGTCGAAAGTTAGCTCAAATAATAAGGTCGAGTGGTACTACTTAAGGAAATAAGGATATTAATCGCTTAGCAATGATTGCTAGAAATGATTAATGGACGCGATATCTTAAATACGGGATTCAGAATGTTCAAGTGCAAGCCCGACTCAACTTCTCAATAAAGGGCAAGTCAACATTCTTTCTAAAGCATGATCGAATGTTTATAAATTAATTTATGTTCGGCTCGAACATAAGATAATTAATTTATTTGATGCCCATCTTTATTCCTCAGATTTGATCTGGCGGCCCATCCAGCCCATAAGATCTGGAAATCGCCTCTATAGCTCTCGAAGGCAAGATTTTATTCTCTTTATCCCACAAGGATATAATTATATTTATGGAATATGCATAGATCCTTTCCATATAAGATTATGGTAATAATCTCGAGAGTATGGAAATAATCCTAAGAGTATGGAAATAATCCTAAGAGTATGGAAATAATCCAATGTATGGTAATATTCCATAGATTATGGTAATATTCCATATGATTATGGTAACATTCCATAGGATTAAGGTAGTGCATTATAAATATAAGGTATGAGATAATGTCTAAGATACACTCACAAATTACAAGCAAGATTTTCGTCATCTCACATTCGAGAGAGAATTTTAGATTTTTGTCAAGAGAGCTGATTTTCCGGGTATTCTCCATAGATCGCCTCACTGACGCTGAGATTGGGCAACCGACATAAGTAAGATCAAAGCACGAGTCTCGATCCGCTCAACTGCTTCATCCCGCTCGATCCACCTCGATGCATCCAAAGGTAAACACGTGAAAACCCCAACGTGTTGCGATTTAATTATATGACGCATGCTAGGTTTATAATCAATGTATGGTGAATTAAACACCCAAGACGGATCTCCTGGCGGGTTAACATACGCTTTTCCTTCACTGGTATCGTACGCCCGATCGTAATCTTCGGCTCCTGGATTAATTCACGCTGATTATTACGCATGTTTATAATTGTGGATTTGCGCTCATCGCGGGCTGCTTGTTTTGTTTGTTTTTACACCACGAAAACTGCGTGGTTAGATTAGATTTTATTATGTAAGTTTTATCGTAAGAAGAACGTAAGACGAACGAACGAAGAACTAAACGACGGGAAAACAGGTAGCCTGCCTTCCGGGCGGTTCCATGAGTGAGTCTCGCGGTCGCTATAGGCGATCGAGGGCTGCGCGACGGGAACGCTGTCGCGAGATCCCTCGGCGCTTAGCGAGCGAACAATCGGTCGCGGGATTACCCGCGAGGCCGCGTGGCAGCATGAAGACGGGACGGGCAGACGCGTTTCAAGGCGAAACCCGGGCCATCAGCGTACACGCCCGCGGGTTTGGCCGCCGGGCGACGGCGTCTCGAGGCGCACGCCGGGCGCTGGGGCGGGCGTGCACGCAGCCGACGGTCGCGGCTCGCTGATCAAGGCAAGCTTAGCAAGGCCGCGTGTAGCGGCGTGCGGCGCAGATCGGCTGCCCAGCGCTGCCGATTTATGCGCCGCTTAGCTCTGGGGCGCCGAATTCGCCGGCCGCACGCGAGGCCCAGACCTCCCGCTTCGCTCGCAGGCTGCCATAGCACGTCTTGTAATCAGTAATGATTAGATTTAATTGTGCGTGTTTCACGACGGGCCGCTGGCGAACGCTTTATTTTATTTTTATCGCTCATATGCATGTCGTGGATGTTTAAATTATGCAAGAGCTACGTTATGTATGTTTAAATTACGCCGACAAACCTTTGTGTTTTACGTAATCGACGCGCATAGTAAGCATGCTAGGTTTATGCGCTTATCAAGCATATTTTAGAATTTCCGAGCATGTTTTACATGTCGAGTTCTAGAAAGCATGCTAGGATTACGTGATCTCGCATGGACAAACCTTGAATAAAAAGACTAAGCAAGAACCCGACAAATTAATTTTTTCAAATTAAAATGTCAAGACTTCCACTTTTTGATCTCTAAACAAAGTTGAGACGACTCGTAGTAAACGCCCACACGCGCTGGTTGCTTGCACCCTTATCATAAGTTTGTTAGATGAGATTTCTAAATAAAACTTTTAAATCTATCGAGATAGGGGAGTCCATGTGTAAACGCCCACACGCTGGCTCAGTATGTGCGATTTTCATAGTTCTTATAGATAGATATAAATGAGATAACAAAAGAATTTGAATTGGAAGCGTATGGTCCGAGTGAGTATACCAATTCTAAGAATTCATCTTCGGTAAAATTGTGGTCAATGCTGACATCACCTCAAGTACAACTTCCCGCTAAGTCCCTTCGCGATAGTGACTGGTTCTAGTAAGGTCCAATCATTAATTTCATTCTGCAAGGATAAGTCGACACGATTGAAATTAAACGACTAAAAGGTATATTTTAGTCCGGTCGAGGGGTTCATGTGTAAACGCCCACACGCGCGTATGATGGGATTCCTCACATTTGAGGTTTCAATTATTATTGTTTTATCAAAAGGTTACAATATTATTGTTACTAATTATTTGCGATCGTATGCTTATGTGTTTTACATTATCGCTTCATATGCCTCTTACGCCGATTATCAATATGCTCGCACAAAACTGCTATCCGTCCAAATTTTATCGAGTGGAAACGAACATGGAATATGTTCTTATCGCCTGAAACATGTTTGTTCTCACTACTCCTAAACCCGATGCCTCATCGACGATCGACTAACGAGCGCGAGAGTCGCAGTACTTTCGAATAAGTCAAACAATACGGCTAAATGCTATATGATGACTACGATGTCCAAAGGCTTGCAGCAGATCGCCGATGGTAGAGCGATCGATATTGGTCAAGTCTCGAGAGTAAGTTTGGGCGTGATCGACAAACCGCCTCACACAACGAGATCTCGCGCGTAAGACGGAGAAGGAAGTTCGGTCCACGAACACGTCTCCCACACGACTCATCTCACGGATAGTCTTGACTGGGAGAGTGACACGCCAAGCCGTCGATATCATCCTCAATACACCGCCCAAGTCTTTTGAGAACTTCAGAATGCGATCATGAGCAAGACCGAGTTTACACTTAGCCGCTAATGATCTCTGCTTGGCGAGAGTTATGGGAAAGGAAAGCACATGCTCTGCTAGCACATCTAAGGGCCCAAAATTTCCGCAAAATGGAAATAGAAAAGGTGCCAAAGGTAAAGGCAAGGAAATAAAGGGAGTAATGGGCAAGAACATGGTTGCCACCGGAGGCTTAAAGAAGCCAGCGAGGCGGCAAGTGCTTGTGCGGCAAGATCAGGCGAAGGCCAAGTGCCCTATGCTCAATGCACGCTGCTTGCTTTTAGTAACGAAACATGTTTAGCGACTTGTTCTACCCATTCTGGTAGTAGATACGCTAAATCGATCATGTTTGTTACACTTGGGGTTCCCATGACAAGTGGAGTCGTTTGATGGCAGATAACGATCTCCATGGGCAACGCGCAAAGTCGGTTGCTGCGCTGGAGATGTTTTTTATGTTTGGGGACAACAGTTTTAGTTTTGAAAGACGCTTATATGTGCCGGATTTTCATAACCTTGTTTCTGCTTCAAATTATTTACTCATGGATATTCTCGTTATTTTTGATAGTGGTGTTTCTATCATAAGAAATGACGGTTATCTGTGGTGCACCTTATATAATTCGCTTTATACTATTTCCGAAAACATAATACCTATAACTATGTCAGATCTTCATCAAACCCTAAAAGAGAAAGTTTTCAAGAAGATGACTCTACTTTTCTCTCAAGATCTTAGATTAGGTCACATCAATCTAAATAGGATCCAAAGACTGCTAAGAATGGAGCTGGGTAATCTCACGCTATCGCTCCCGCCCGCGAACTCGTGATGTAAGGTAAGATGTTTAATTGCACCCTTCAAAAGCAGGTTATAGAGCCACGTAAATGTCGAGTTAGTCCATTTGACTCGACCAATGTCCACACAAGCTCGTGGAGGGTACGAGTATTTTGTCACTTCTATCGACGACATCAAGGTACGGATACGATACCGCTTCACCGCAAGTCCGAATGCTTTGAGAAATTCAAAGAGTGCTTAGATAAGCCAGTAAAGTATCAAGTCATCATGTCCGATCATGCACAAGTAATACCTCAAAGAACGAAGTTTATGGACTATCTATGAAGGGATTACATCCCAAGATTTCACCGCACACCACAAAGAAATGGTGTCGACCAAGAACAGACTCTTTCGAAATGGTTAGACTCTATGATGAAGTTATGCCACATCGCTTATTTCGCTTCGGGTATGCCTTAGAGACGGCGGCATACTTCATAAATCTAGTATCCGCCAAGTCAATAAAAGACCCTTCGAGTTGTGGTTTGGGCGTTAAGCCCGCTTTTAAGCCACATAAGGATATGGGCAACCAAGACATGTGCGAAAGAGGCACAAGTTGAGGCTAGATCCGACGCAAGTCGTTTATCGCTATCCTAGAGGAACGAAAGGTGGTTTATTCTATAGTCCCAAGGATCAAGGTCATTATTAAAGACTAATGCTCGATTTTAAAGAGGACTACATGAAAATCATAAGTCCAAAGTTGAAATCATTCTTCAAGAATTAGAAGACGATCGTATTTCACCACCGACAGGCCAAAGGCATTAGATGTCGAGTCTAGCGAGGATCGACACCGATACTTCAAGAAATTGAAGTGGTCGAGTTCCTACGGAGATACCGACCGTAAAGCGGTACCTACACAAAGAAGTGTGCAAGATGTAGAACCACAAGTTATCGCACCCACCGTCTGTCATTATGTCTATAGCACTCGTCAGAAGTGGGGTTGTTCGTCAACCCGAGCGATTTATGTTCGTGGGTGAATCGTCGATTTAGTCCCTAAAACTAATGTGCAACACCGACCCATGGACGATAAATGAGGCGATACAAGACAATGATGCAAGATCATGAAACTTACGTTTTTGACATTGGTAAAGTCCTGGATTTACCCACCGCTTCAAGCTGTGTCAGTGTACTCTAGATGTCAACGGTAATGTGGTATTTTCGCACTTTACGATGACATTCTTCTATTTGGCAACAATGTGAAGTTGTTATCGACGAAAGAGTTGTTTATCCGATCGCCAAATGAAAGACTTAGAGACGGCCGACATTCTCGATCAGGTTTACCGAGATCGCAAGAGAAAAATGTCGAGCTTATCTCAGCGCCTACATTGATACCGTGATTACTGCTTTAGTACGCATCGCCAAGAAAGGATTGCTACCTTTCGCATATGCATGCTCTTTATCTAAAGCGCGCCACCTATGATCGCAGCGAGATAGAAATGAGACAAGTTCCCTACGCTTCAGGAAGTCTCATGTATGCAATGCTATGCACGAGGCCCGATATCTGCTGCAAGAAGATAGTAGCTAGATATCGCCTAACCCCGACAAGCACATCGACTCGAAGAAGCATATACCAAGCACCGAAAAGGACTCAGATTATTGCTAGTTTACCATGCGTATAGTCTAATGCCTTGGGTTATATGCACTGATTTCAAGCCGACCGTGATAAGAATAAGTCTACCTGCATCATGTGTTTACCTTTGGGAGGTGGAACCTGATCCTCAGAGTGCAAAGCAGCATGTATCATGGACTCTACCATGGAAGTTTAATATAGCCACTTTGAGGTCAAGCATGAGGTTGTATGGTTCAAGAACTACCTCATGGATCTAGATGGTACCGGTTTGCCCATGAGTATCATGGTTTCATCGTGATAACTCGTGCAATGGCAAACTCGAAGGAATCACGGATCCAAGGCAAGCAAACACATAGAGAGAAAGTACCATGTCATACGAGAAATCGTTAGACGATGGACGTCGATAGCAAAGATCGATACGACGGATAACCTAGCCGATCCATTCACTAAAGCCTCGAATAAGTCTACGCCGTGACGTTAGAGACTTGAATTCAGCTAGACGGCACTGCTAGATCCCGCCAAGAATAAGTCTACGCCGTGACGTTAGAGGACTCGAATTACGCTGATGGCACCCACTTAGAAAGGAAACTTTGATGTAAGAAGCTAAAAGTGATGGTTTTGTTTGTAATAGCTAGTAGAGAGACACATTGTATACTAAAAGTTTGCTTTAGTATAAGTGGAGATTGTTGATTTGTATAACGAAAGCGCTTGTTGAGCTTGTATACAATGTTTCCTCGTTACCACTATTACAATCTCCTATCCGAAATGAATACTTGATCGCATATATCTCGTGTCCCCTTATCTCATATATGTTAGATCATAAAGGTGTAGAAGATCACGTGTTCAGATGATCGGTCAAGTTTAATGAGATATAAAAAGTTTCACAACCGAGACGACTTAAGGACGAGTTGTCGGTTTAGGTCGCAAAGATAGATAAGAAGTGACTCGACTTAGTTGCTTGTCTATGCCGGCACGCCTCGACGTATCAAGGATCACAATGAGACGAGTTCTTCTTCTCGATCGTCGTGAAGAACCAAGATCTCGGTGACTTACGATGATCTAAACCTCGATAAGGTATTAGGTGAGTATGAAAGGTCAGTCCATCACTTCGACTTGTTATGGGTGAGGGTTAGAGTGTTCTAACCCAAGATTCTCCAGATCTGGGGTGGCAAGGTCAGATGTCACGCTAGTTATCTCAGACGAGTCACCGTATCCGCATAAGGACGATGACGCCCCTTAAGCGAGCTCAAAGGTTTATTGTACTAAACCCCGCAGTCGAGTTAGCTCAAGCACAATAATAAGGTTGAGTGGTACTACTTAAGGAAATAAGGATATTAATCGCTTAAGCAATGATTGCTAGAAATGATTAATGGACGCTCGATATCTTAAATACGGATTCAGAATGTCTAAGTGCAAGCCCGACTCAACTTCGTAATAAAGGGTAAGTCAACATTCTTCTCTAGTGGCATGATCGAATGTTTATAAATTAATTTATGTTCGGGCTGAACATAAGATAATTAATTTATTTGATGCCCATCTTTATTCCTCAGATTTGATCCTCGGCCGCCCATCCAGCCCATAAAGATCGTGGAAATCGGCGCCCTATAGCTCTCGAAGGCAAGATTTTATTCTCTTTATCCCACAAGGATATAATTATATTTATGGAATATGCATAGATCCTTTCCATATAAGATTATGGTAATAATCTCGAGAGTATGGAAATAATCCTAAGAGTATGGAAATAATCCTAAGAGTATGGAAATAATCCTAAGTGTATGGTAATATTCCATATAGATTATGGTAATATTCCATATAGGATTATGGTAACATTCCATATAGGATTAAGGTAGTGCATTATAAATATAAGGTATGAGATAATGTCTAAGATACACTCACAAATTACAAGCAAGATTTTCGGTCATCTCACATTCGAGAGAGAATTTTCGAGATTTTTGTCAAAGAGCTTGGGTGATTTTCCTGTATTCTCCATAGATCGCCCTCACCGACGCCGAGATTGGGCAACCGGACACAAACCGTAAGATCAAAGCACGAGTCTCGATCCGCTCAACTGCTCATCCCGCTCGATCCACCTCGACGTATCCAAAGGTAAACACGTGAAAACCCCAACGTGTTGCGATTTAATTATATGACGCATGCTAGGTTTATAATCAATGTATGGTGAATTAAACACCCAAGATGGATCCTGGGCGAGGGTTAACATAATGCTTTTCCCTTCACCGCCTCGCCTACACGCCTATTCAATAAGCAGGCCCCCACCGACGCCAACAATACTCCTCAGCGAGGTGTCACCACCAGAAACCGTGTAACTGCCGCCCTCGAGAATCCATGTTGTGGCACCTTCTCAATCGGCCCCGAATCTTCCCACGACTCGAATAAAGATTCATCTCCTAACTCGAGAGTGGGAAATCCGCCTATGATCTTCTCGCGCTTTAGCCGAGGAAAGTACTTCAAAGAAATTTCTCACATAGTGTTGCCCAACCGCTGACGCCTGCATTTATATAAGGTCTCGAACCACCCTTTGCTTGATTTCGCAGAGAAAATCCGAACACGCGATCCGATTGTGTCTTGTGGCACCCCATTCTGCTTGATGGTGTCACAAATGTCGAGATAGGTCTCGAGACGGGCATTCGATCCTCCGTGACTCATCCTCCGAACTGCTCCTCGAACCATGCCGATTAGGCCGGCCCACCAAAATTGTTGGGCTATCAGGCCCCATCCGCCTCCTTGAAATTGCTCGGTAGGAGATCCGTACATATAATTCAACGGTCCTGCCTCCCGAGTGGGACAACGAGTCTCATAGTCGCCAATTGGCACCCGATTGTGAAATCCGCTAACAAAGCAGCAGCTATTTTATAACGCCTGTTGTTCGATTGTTCCGATTTGCCATCGCTTTCTTTCTGCTTGCCGCCTCCTTCTCCTTTGTGAATTTTCGATTTCCGGATCAAAGTGTAGTTCAGAGGTCCCTGACCTTGTGAACATAAACTACCCGGAGAAAAGAAGGAAATCGATGGCAAGGAATAAAAATAAAAATAAAGCACAACTCAATTAATAATTTCAAATTGTCAAGTTATTCCTATATGATCTTAACAATCCCAACGGCGCCAAAATTTGATCGCCCTTTTCACACGTAAAAGGCGATATAGAAGGTAAGCAGTATCGATCCACAGGATTGTAATGCTAAAACACGTGGTTAACTCAACAATGATTCATCATTATCCAAGCAACATAAATGGTTTGGTAAGATTTTAGGCTTGAATTCAATCCAAAGCAGTAGGTAAAGCGTAAAATAAAATAAAGCAATAAACACTTGGATGTTAAAACAGATAAGGACGACTCAACCTTGGGATGCATTAATCCTATCCACAACGATGTTTATCCTGCTCCTATAAACCAATTTTAATCCGCATAAGACGGAAGATCACATATATAACCGACAATTTCGTTACGACAAAAGCTGTCAGATTACTAGTTTTCCTATTATCAAGTACGCCTCTAGGTGAAAACAAGCAACCCAAACAGATCACAAAGAATATGCTTCCTACGAATATCCTATCTCAGCTACGACTCAAGGCTCATTCGTATCATGCATTCGAGATCGATTGACAATTAATACAATTACGTAATTAACCGACAACTAGATATGCATCAAGATTGATCAGAAATTAACACATATAATGTAATATCCCGAAGAATTAAATGCCTAATTACGATATTTAAACTCAGAAATTGTGGTTTCATGAAATAAACGAATTAGTAATATATCGAAAAATGATTTCGATTAATTACTAAGTAAGGAATTCTATTTTATATTCACTAAGAATTGTGAATTAAGGAATAGAATTTTATTAAGTGTTTCGGAAAAGATAATTTTAACGTCGATCGAGTATCGATAGTTAAAATTTCGTAAAATTTCCTAAGTGATGAAGCTTAGAATTAAATTCCATTATTAATGGAATAATTTAATAAAGTGATTACGACTTTATTACGACCATTTTGAGATAGTCGATAATTAACGTTTGAGACGCTTCAAACGTTAACGCTTAGAGATGAATAGAAAATGAGTTTAATGATCAATGAATTATAGTATTTAAATTCCTATGATTATTATATGTAATTAAAGTATTATTTAGCATTAAAATAATGCTAGAGCATTACTGATTGATTATTGAGCAAAGACAATTTTCGAAAACCCTAGTTTCAAAATTGTGGTTTTCACACATGAAATAATTTAATAATTTTTCCGATGATATAATTTATCATCTAAGACATATATTATGATATATAATTACTTATAGCATGAAAATCAAATTTTGGCCCTATTAATTCCATATTGCAGTGAACATATATATGTATAAGTTAATATGAATGATTTTCTTTAGCTTCCAAATTGTGTTGACCAAGTAAGATATTAATTGCACATTAACCTAGTAAACTAAGGATCAACCAAGTGGATGCTTTGAGGATTGATAGAGCCGTGTATTATTGCTTCCAATTGAGGAAAGATGAATTCACACAACTCTTTGTACATATGGAATGTGCAAGACTTTTGATACATGATTTGAGATATTTTAAAAGGCTCTCCTTTGTTAATCGAGAGAGGAACCGACGGCTAAGCTCCCCAAATGCAATAAATTGTTTTATCCAAGAAACTTTGTGTAAGAAATACTTAATACCATTACATAGAAATATGATTCATCCCCAAGCTTGTGTGTGGATTGATGGACGACGGCTTTTTCGTCCAAAGCAAGAGATTAAATTTTTTTTAATCAAAACTTTAAGATGTAGTAAGTATGGTGATGTAATATTTGACGAATCATAAAGCATGAATTAAATTATTTTACTTGTTTGTGATGTAGTGGCCGAGGAGAGAGAGTGATAGGAATTATGTGTTCCAATTCACTTACTTATGCCTTTGTTAAAAATCAAAACAAGTCATCACTTCCTCTCTCCAAAACCAAGAAAGAACCGTGAGTTCTCTATTTGAAAACCTTGTGTGTTCTTGATTTTTTTGACCAAAAAGCTTGATCTAAAGCTTGTTCACGTAAAATCAAAGCCGTTAACGAGGTTAGATATCGAACGAGCTTCGATTATACCTAAGCTTTTTAATAATCCATTGGTTCAAATTATTTTTCCAAGCATGTGTATTTAGTGAAAAATTATGCTAGCATGTTTATATGCTTGGTGATTATGTTACATATGCTTAGGAGTTTATGTTGGTGATTTATTTTTAAGATAAGCATGTTTCATTAATTGTTTGATTATGATCGATAATTCTAGGGTATGTTTTAAGGTTGGATTAATGATATATGTTAGTAGTAGAACACATGGTGATTAATTGAAATTTTTAAAATCATTTACTAATAATTTGAAATTACCAAATGAAGAAAATTTATAAGTTAATGTACAAATTTTATTCTTGTGATATTATAGCATAATTTTGATTTAGGGTTTTGATTAGAGGATATGTTAAATTATTAGAATTTTTGGGAAATTATTGTTCATTTTTTTTAAAAAAAATCGAGAGTCACATGGCTTGGTATGATGAATTGTAAGTTGTTTTTGATTAATAGTATGATGTTATATTGTTACATTATAATGTTTTAGCATAGTATAATTTTGTAGAGATTGTATAAAAATGTTTGGTATAAGTTGGTGAAGAACCGTGAGCTTCATGGAATAATACATTGATGTAGAATTTATAAATGTCGGACCTTATGTTATAAATTGATGTTGGGGCCTCAGATAATTTAATTAGAATTTTAGAATTTGTTTGATAAAATTTTAGAAATTTTCGAGACTTATATAAGTGAAGTAGGTGATGTTCAAATTTCCTATAGTTAATATTAATACATATTAGTGATACTATGATAAAATAGTACACTATATGAATTTAGAAGATTTTGGAAGAAGAATGAAAATTAAGCTTAAGGTCGTGAGCTTGTCTATATATATAAGGATTTTAAATCCTTAATATCAGAAAAATAATACATTATATGTCTAGAATTAATTTAGACATATTAAGAATTTATGAAATTTTATAAACATAGAATACTATGTTTATGACGAAACGTTATATTAAATAACGTTAGAAATGAAAAATAATGTTTAAGAATAAGTTAATTAATATTTAAGAAAATATTAATGAAGTTTATCGATTTATGTGAAAATCGAGAATTAAGACTCTATGAAAAGAAATCGATTGAGAATTGATTTACAAGGAAATAAGATATTAAAAATATGAGATATTGAAAGAGATTAATAAAGAAAAGTCAAAATGTTGACTTTTGAAATCAACGTATGAAATACGCTCGATAAATACACTAATACGTGTAAAACGATTAATTATATAAGAAAATCTCATTTGTGAGAAAAGATTTCAAAATTTTAATCTTTATATCGAAAAGCGTAGATATCGTTAAATGTTTAACCTAAAAGGTTAAAATGAAATAAGTGAATATATCTCAAGTACGAGAAAAGTTTAGTTCAAAATACGCTATCGAACGATGTATCAATTCGTTAAGGAATTCAAATTATATTAGAGTAAGTTATCAAAGTTTATTCTAAACTTTGAAAATCTCAAAACGTGACCGACGTTAAAATAGTTTTACGTAAAGGTTGGACGTGGGCGTGATCAAGCAACGTAGTAAGGAATCGATTGAGAAATCGGCAAATCCGAGTGGGCTTTACTATACTCAAAATAGCAATCGCTTTATTTATGATGCTTTCTTGAAATGAATGTTTTATCGAGAAATGATGATGAAATTACCCGCCCAAAATGTTTATGTTTTATGTATGTATCCTATCCATGAATGAACGAATGATGAATCGCTTGTTGGGTCGCCCCAACTTATCGTAAAATCGATATCGGATCCTATGCCGGATGCGAGAATACCGCTAGGATTAACGTGTACACCAAGAGGGACTGTGCCGAAAGGAACATCTTCGTCGGTCGCGTCCGTAGAAGAGGCCTACTTCACGACGCCAGATGAGTTTATGAAATATATGAGACGGATATGGATCATACATACCGTAGAAAATGCTGCAGAAGCGATGTTTATGAAAATGCCGAAAATATTTAGTAAACACGAGCCCTTTAATTAAAACCTCGTGTGTTACTTTGATAGGCGATGTAATTTAAATTTGATAAAATGTTTTGGCATGAGTTCACCGAGTGCATTCTTGTACTCACCGCATGTTTGTTTTAAACGTGCAGGTTGAAATGATGGTGGATGGAGTGTTGTGAGCAATCGACCCTTTCGACAATGACATGTTAGAAACACGGAATACACATCGTCATATGTGTATTCACATGTTTTCCGCCGCAGAGAACATTAAGTTTATGTTTTGATGATGACAATTGAATACCTTCGCATCATTGAAATTATTTCGATCTGTTAGTTTAAGTCTCACTTGTAAATTATGTGTAATGTATATAATGGGTGGAGTTTCTTAATTTACTTGATGTATGTCCCATAAGCCTTTGATTAATTGTCTTCGATTCCTCGATTATTGTTCCAAGTATAGTCCTCTTTAATCCGTCCTTAGATTAGAGGGTCACATATAAATAAGCACCAAGAATCACGAATCAATGCACTGACGGTGAAATAGCGATAACAGAATCACAACATATAGGATCGGATCATGCAAACCCTAGGATTAGAACGAAAAACTAGCCGGACATAATAAACGGAATAAAATACGATTTAACCATAAAATAGAAATTATATAAATGAAACCCGATTGCTGCGTCGATGAACAATCGTTGGGCTTGAATCCCAACCTCGGTGAAAACGGAAAATTGCAAAGATTGTCCTGACGAAACGTTCCTGATCGTGAGACAAAACGTAAAACTAATGAAGAACAATGATCAAATTAACTCTAGAATGAAAATAGATGGAAGCTAAAGCTAAAAATCTGAAAAAGCGATGAAAATCGAATAAAAGAGGCTCGAATCGTGTGGGCGGTAGGGGGCGCGGGGGTGTTGCCATATATAGGCACACCCAAACCCTAATTCTCCTTCGCCGCCGGACTCATGACCACCCTCGCGATCGCTAGGTCGATCGCTAGGTATGTCTCGCCTCTTCGCTTGCGCCGCCTCATAACAAGATGGTTACCTCGCGACCGGCTAGCGGTCGCTAGCCACGGCCGAGAAATCGCCCATAGAACTTTCTCGGCTGGCTTCGCCACGCAAGACGAGGTCGCGGGTCGCGATCTCGCTAGGTTCTCGCTGGGTCGCCTAGCGGCCACCTAGCGACCGCCAGGATGGTCGCTAGAAATAGGTCGATGTGTATTTTGCCTGTGCGCCGCTCCTTGCTTGATTTTCAACATATGGACCTACACAACACCAAGAGAACACCCAAGAGCAGATCTTCTAGAAATAGATAAAACATTAAGAATCGATACGTAAACGCATTATTAAACGAGCTAGACTCATCTTCAAATATCAACTATAAACGTAAAATGCGCGCTTATCAACTGCTAGGGGGTGAACATCTCCTAGAGGGCCTGGACCTGGCTTTGCAGTTAGGGTCTCTCACCGTGCTCTATCTGCAGCTGTTTATGCATCATATCAATCCGCTCATTACACTGCTGATGTGTCTTAGTGTTTGCTGCATAACTACTGCTCGATTCCCCTCTGGCTAAGCTCTGAAGGTTCCAATGCCGAGCATCATTTGTTTCTTGTCGAGGCGGCCTCCCATGACCTCGTTCATGTGAATCTGACTCAGATTTCCCCCTTCTTCCTGTTGCTCAGTTATCTCTTGCACTCTCGCATGATTAATAAAATGAAATTCATTAATACTATTTGACGATATATAGTTATTAGTTTTAAACAAAACTTACATCCATCATTGCAGCCTCGAATATATATAAGTCTCATCACTACCGAGTGCCATACCCTTTTTTTTATTCTATTAATAAAATGCACTAAGCATGCCTCGTCCGACGTTGTTAAGAGTTCCATGAAATGATTAACTCGGTGGTCCAACATGGTATGGTATTAATCTCTATACAAGACTTCTCCCAGATCGGACCAAAAGGGCGACAAGATAAAGCGGTGGATAGAGGGGTAAGATCGTGGTCCCGTTAATTATGTTTAAGTGATAGATAAAGATCAAAATGCGGTTCGAAAGCAGTAGCCCATTTTCTCGGTCCGAGAAATGCATTATCGAACTGGTTGATAAAGCCTTTCCTCCGCAGGCCTTGTGCAAGAAACCCGCACTCGGTCCGTAATAAAGACACCTTCGAACTACCTCAACCAGAGGTCGACACGCTTGGTGGTACCGGATCAAGCGGATCGGTGGTTTCCTACCCTATTCCGATCCTCCGACCTCAATCGACTCCTACTTGATTCTATATTATATTTTAACAACCGAACTAGCCACGTGTAAGGTCTTAAAGACCTATATACTCACTCATGGGCGGGACTCCTTCGTGATGCATATTTATCAAAATGTAATTTAAAAAATATTAGTATTTGTCAACATATTTCAGAATTTAATTTTTATATAAAATTGCTCACCATCTCTCGGGCCATCAGCGCAACAGACTTTGAACCGTTACTGTTGGATTTGTATACTGAAAGCAGTTTGGTTGAGCTTGTATACAATGTTTCCTTTTACCACTATTACAATCTCATATCTGAATTGTTTACTTGATTGCATATGTTTGTCCATTTATCTCATATATAAGTTAGATCATACAATGTGTAGTAGATCACAGAAGTCTGTATGATTGGTCAAACTTATCACAGCTGAGATAACTTGAGGACGAGTTGTCGGTATAGGTTGCGGTATAGATAAGAAGTGACTTGACTTAGTTGCTTGTCTATACCGGTACGCCTCGACGTATCATGGATCACAATGAGATGAGTTCTTCTATCGGTCGACGTGAAGAACCTAGATCTCGGTGACTTTACGCCGATCTAAACCTCGATAAGGTATTAGGTGAGTATGGTCGTGACCATCACTTTGACTTGTTATGGGTGAGGGTTACATGAGATAACCCAATACTCTCGTGATCTCAAGTGGTGGCAGGTGCTTGTATGTCATGGTACTTGCCAGACGATTCACCGTATCCGCTAGGATGATGACGCCCCTTAAGGAGCTCAAAAGGTTTATTGTACTAAAACCCGCAGTTGAGTTATCTCAAATACAATAATGAGGTTGAGTGGTACTACTTAAGAATTAAAGAAATTAATTATTTTAAGCAATGTAATCAGTAAAATAATTAATGGACGTCTCGATATTTTAAATACGGGATTCATGAAGTCTAAGTGAGCCCGACTCAACTTCTAAATAAAGGGTTAAGTCAAGATTTATTCTCTAGTGGCATGAATAAATATTTATGAATTAATTTATGTTCTAGTCGAACATAAGATAATTAATTTATTTGAGGCCCATCTTTATTCCTTGCATTTGATCCTGGCTGGTCCATCAAGGCCCTGAGCTATGAGAAATTTCGTCCACTCACAGAGAGTCCTATTGGGACTCAATTTCACCATCTCTATCTCAAGAGATATTATTATATTTATTAGATATGCAGAGATCCTATCTAGATAGGATTCGTGGTCGCATTATAAATATAAGGTGAGAGAAAATCAAACCCTAATCCTAAGAGAAGAATTTTGAAAATTATATTATTCCAATAGTTAGGATTTTCAAAATCTCAGGCGTGGAAGAAAACGACTTTCGCAGTATTTCCATAGATTGTCCCCACTCGACATTGAGTTTAGCAATCGGGACACGCTAGAAGATCAAAGCACGAGTATTGATCCAATTCATTGCACGACAAATTCGTAGGTAAACACGAGAAAACACCAACGTGTTGCAATTAATTATATAGGTGCATGCTAGGTATATAATTAATGTATGATGAATTAAACATCCAAGATAGATCATCGGAGACAAGTTAAAATCGATTTCCCAGCTACGATGCTTGTTCATCACAATTGCAGTCCATCCTGCCTGGACATCCTAGACCTCCTTGCCGCCCTGACCTCCGAATAACGCCGCATATCCCAATAAGCACATAGACCTCGAAATATGGTATTGTGCTTGATCGATATATTTGTACCATTCTTATCACATTTCTTACACGGACACCGATTTTATCTCTATCCATAAACGATGGTCGACTACTTGAAAATTGAATGAATGTTTAAAGTCCCTAATAAAATTGGGATTGAAACTAACATTATCAAGGTAACGCTTGACATCCACTCACGATTTTGATTCATTCTTACAAATCCTACTAATAAAAAATATATAATAATTATATCAATTTAGAAATTAGAAAATTTATACACTTACATAAGTATATAGTTATATAGTGTTCTATCATCTATTAAATCTCAAGCATCCAACAATAATCTACACCTATTTCCAATCCAAAGAACAATCTAGTTAATCTCGTATATCCAAAGATAAGTATATTTTCAAGCATCCAACGAAGTATATACTTAATAATCTCAAGCATCCAACATCAATCTATACCTATTTTCACGATAAATTATTAACAATCACAACAATAGTTCACAATATATCACAACAAAGGAATATGTCAATCACCTAATCTCAATCAACCAACAACATATCATTATATTTTTCACGATAAATTATTAACAATCACAACAATATTTCACAACATATCACAACAATCACAACAATAATTCATAAAAATTCAAAAAAATTTGAAAACTAAATAAACCCTAACACGGATAATGGGTGGACAACAACGGCTGGTTTAAAGACGAGGCGACGGTGAGAGAAGGCACTACGACAACAACAATTGCAATTAAAATAAAAAGTTAAAGCATGAGAGAGATTAGAGATAGAGAGAGAGGAAGGAAGAAAGGATTAGAGAAATAGAGAGAGAGATGACGGCGACAATTTGGACGGGCGGAGGAGAGGGGCTGTGGCGGTAGGGGCGTAGGGATGGGGACGGGTAGGCGACACGAGGATAGGGATGAGGAGGCGGGCGTGATTGGGAAAGCACGGCGGGGTGGAACAGAGGCAACATGAGCACGCTGAGGGGGACACTAGGGTTTGAAGTGAAGAAAAAAAGAAATCTGATGCTCGATTGTTCAATTTTACCGACGAATTACCGATGGATGTCACATGTCGGTAAATTAATCTAATTATAATATTTAATAAAAAATTCTAAAAATTGAATTTATCGAAGAACGTGATCCATCGGTAAAAAAATGGACTGATAAATTTAATTAATAATTCAGGTTATTAAATTTACCTATGGGAGATGTTCGTCGATAAAGTTAACGACTACTTCGCCAATCGGTACATTAACCGTGCAAATTTGATGCCTCCATCCGTCGAGATTTTTCTCCGCTGTCCATCAGTCGAGAATCTATCGATAAGATGTCGGTATATGGCGACAGTTGTCATACCGTCGGTAAATCCTTTGATAATTTGACATTTTTTTTGTAGTGATTATTTAAAAAAAATTATTTTCCAAATTCAATTTAAGAAACAATTTATTTAGCCAAATAAATTTATTTGATCAGATTAAATTCAATTGATGGTGCAGTTTGAATAATATTAATTCCAGTCATTTATTCAATTAAATATTAATTTTTGGTTGGAATAATGGAAGTATCCTTTTATATAGATTTTTATTTGGTGAAATCACATAAATATTCAGAGTGTGATTGATAGGGAGATAATTATTATTGAAATAAACGAATAATTTAGATAAATTAGAAAGAAAGATTGTGAAAAATCCACGTAGGATATGGACTTAATGTGGTGTTTGATTCATAATCGTATGTAGAAGAAATTTTTATTTTCAAATATGACTAAACAAAATTATACTATAACTGTTTTTTGGATGGGCCCTTGGGCTTAGTCATTTGGGCCTAAGTAGTGCCCATCTTTTAAGATTGTCGTTTACAAATTCATGATATTTGAAAGAAAATTCAAATTGAGAATTTCCTGGATATAGTGGCAATTTGGCAGTTCTTTTCATGTAATTTTCATGAGAAAGGCTGAAACAAATAGGAAAGCCCAATTATTATTAGGGGGAGATAGGTGTAAAAACTATAGTCTATATTAGGGCAAATAGAACGGAAATCTTCTGAATTTCAACTTTCTAAGACTTAAATTGTCATCCATAATTATAGGAATAAAAATATATATTGTTGATAGGATATGGCCCAACCGCCAGCCCAATACGTAAAGTCGACGTCAAGCTCGGCCTCGACAAGTTCGCCCAAAGACCCCTAAAACCTGGGAACGCAGTAGGCTCGGCCATATCTAAATGAATCTAGTTCGAGAAGGGATGGATTAAGATCCTATCCTAGATCTCTAATCCTATTTAGAGAAGACCTCGGATTTAAGATCTAGGTCTAAATAATTGTGTATAACAGAGGCTAGATTAGACGAAATAGATTCATCACACTCTTTGTAATCACTTCACATATTCAATACACGAATACTCTCTCGCTCCGTGGGCGAGATCTAATTCAAAGATCGAACCACGAAATCCCTCAGTGTTCTTCTCGTATTTATTTCCCTAACGAAATTAAGATCGATCACCGGGCGCCTCGTGGAAATGAAATTTTGTGTTTCGATCAACCACCGCATACGGAAATAATCATGCCACTGTACACCGTGTCATGCATCCAGACCGTCGCGAAACAACAACGCCGACGGCGAGAGGAACGCCGAGCTCACTCGGGAAGAGCCCGATCGGAGAAGAAACCCTCAAGGATATGTCCAAAGTCTCGACGAGCACGGACACCCCGCCTGCGAGGCAGGATACCATAGCGAAGGAAATCGCAGAACAATCCAAGGAACCTCCGGCTCATAAGTAAACCTCGACGACGCCGCTGGGGTTTCTCGAGAAAATATGAGAGCTTTCTCAAGACTCAACAAGCACGTGGTCGGCCACGTCCCGAAGACGAACGCCAAGCCTCATCTAGGTACGAGGCATCACAACGAGGTCGGGCCCAAACCGACCGCAAGGAACGAGCGACGCGAGAGAGACGCCGTGATCGCCACGAAGCCGGCCCCGATCGCCAAAATGAGTCCGATCGTGAACTCCGCCCGCCTCCAAGGAACGAGCAGCAGGAAAAGGCATCATGGCCGCCGTGAGGTCGGTCCGAGTCACCAAACGAAGTTCGATCGTCGAACTCCGTCCCAATCTCCCGAGGACGGCCCGATGGGTACGGAAAATAGTCACCCAATTCTCAAACAGATACTCAACACTTCGCTCCGGATAAATACCGGTACCGAGCATCGCCCCTATAACGGATCGAGGGATCCACGTAACTTTCTCGCAGCTCCAATACAACATGATCAACCAACGCCTAAGCTCGGTTCATATGTGCAAACTCTTCCGGAGTTACTCATCGACAACGCCCGCAGTGGTTCGACATCCGTTTCACGGAAGCATCGGCCTATCGCGACCGATGGTAGCCTTCCATCAAGGTTCTTCCGTATGCGAGTCAAAACGTCGTCGACACACCTCCTCACCATAAGGCAAAGCCGGAACGAGTCCATCGGTGACTTCATGACGAGGTTTAACAAGGAGTGTTTGAAGGTCAAGACGTGAACGACTGTTAGTCATCTCGGCCTTCCAAAGCGGCATCTTGTCTGGGCCTTATACCGAGATCGCTGGCACGAACCCCGTATCACTACGTAGTGGCGCATAGCCAACCGGTTCGCCAAAGCGGACGAGGCCGATAAGAGAAAGCGAAGCGCATACAAGCAGAGCCCTCAAAAAAAGAAGAGATGAAGGAAGGGAGATCGAACCAAGGCGCAAGCGCCTGAAAGATTACATCGCCTATAAGGTCCAGTGCTCGGTCCGCGCGACACCCGGAGCGACCTCAATACACCCGCTGACGGCCGAGGCAAAATCTACGCACTCCATATGAACTGTTCGAGAAGCCTCGACCGATGACAGGGAGGAAGAGGCGTCGAACTGTGGATAAGTATTGCTCATTCCATGAAGACTATGGGCACGACATCAAGAGTGCAAAGAACTCATGGGAGAGATAGAGATGTTGGTTGTGATGGACCCTCAAGAAGTATTAATCTGGTCGCCAAGCCGACTGAGAGGAGAGAAGAAAGCAAAGGAAGAGGGAATCATGCCCCACAAAAGAGCGGTTACGACATCGATGAGGAAGCGAGACGACGAGTCCCAATATGACGGTGATCTCCACTATTACGGGCTCCCGTGGAGTCACGAAGTCCTCCCAAGGCCGGCCAAGTCCTAGAACCGCGAGCCTAACAACAAGAGGTTCAGAAGGACGAGGCAATCACCTTCTCCGAGGATGACCCGTACATAATAGTACCCCACCAGATGCTACCGGTGATCCATGCGAAGGTCGCGAATAAGTTGGTGAAACGCGTGTACATTGATAGCGGCGTCCGGTAAGCATCCTTTTAAGGAATGTTTTGACAAGCTAGGGATAGAAGAGCGCGCCGCACAAGCGCCGCCACTCCAAGCTTCGTCCCAAGAAGAGATGCGCCGGAAGGGATAATAGAGCTACCCGTCACGGTGGGAAGTCACCAACGAGCTCCACCAAGGTGGTGCAATTCTTCGTAGTGAAGGCCCACTCGCCATATAACATCATACTAGGGCGAGATTGGCTGAACGCTGTAAGGGCGGTATGCTCAACGTACCACCTAACAATGAAGATACCCACCACAAGGGGAACAGCCGTGATCCGAGGTGATCAAAAGCAAGCGAGGAATGTATGCAGGTTGCTTTACGAGTGCAGGACCTCGGTCCAACACCCACAGCATAACAATTAAAGGAACCCGAGGACTTGGAGTCAAGTACACTCCCACAACCAAAGCAAGAGGTCGATTGTGCGAAGATGAGCCCTTAAAGGTCGCCAAAGTTGGTCTCACCAAGGCACCAAATAAAGAATCGATCATCCAACTCCTACGGAATTCCGAGATGTGTTTGTTTGGTCTCCCCGACATGACCAAGTCTCACCAAGTATCATCACCACCGGCTCAACATCGACATGAACATAAAACCGCCTCGGCGAAGCAAAGAATTTTTGCAAATTTAACGGAACCAAGTCATTCACAACGAGGTGAACCAATTGTTAAAAGATCGACATCTTGCTCGAGGTCAAATATCCGACCGGATAGCCAACCCGTGATGGTGAAGAAAGGAGGAGGGATGGCGAATGTGTATCGACTACACCGACCTCAACAAACATTGCCCAAAGGATTGTTATCCCTTCCCAACATCGACAAGAAGGTCGACGCTACCGGTCGGATACGAAGATTTCGCTTGGACTTATACAAAGGGTATCACCAAGTCCTCGATGGACGATGAAGACGCAGCCAAGACAAGCCTTCATTACCGACTTCGAGTCTTTGCAGATAAAAAGATGCCATTCGCCTCAAGAATGCAGGGCTACCTATCAAAGGATGGTGGACAAAATATTTCACCCTACATAGGTCGAATGTGGAGATATCGTAGACGACATCGTCGTCAAAAGCAGGAAGCCGCATGTGTTGCCGACCTCCGGATCGTCCTCGGCCTTCTCCGAAAAATCAACTGGCCCGAACCCCGAGTGCACGTTTGCGTCCGGTCCGGAAAGTTCTTAGGGTCTTGGGTTTCACAAGAAGGGTTAAAGCCAACCCGCCCAAGGTCCAAACCATTTTGAAATGAACATGCCAAAGACCATCCATACGTACACAAGTGACGGTGTGCATAGCAGTGACCGAGCTTTTTCAAAAGTCATGACAAGCAGCCTACCATTCTTCAAGATACTCAAAGGCCCCAAATTCTCATGGGATGATGTACACAAGTCCGCTTTGAAGATCTCAAGAGCTACTCGCCAAATTCCCCACTCTATCCGTCCCGAAGAGGAGAGGTCCTTTTCCTATCCTCGCCTCGGACGAATCCATAAGTGCGCCTTGTACGAGAGGAAGGACGTCGCTCACCGGTATATTTCATCACCGAGCACCAAAAGGCCCGAAGCAGGTATCGCCCTGGAGAGCTTGCCTTAGCATTGGTAAGCGCCACGGGAGACTACGTCCATACTTCCATGCACATCCCATACAAGTCCTCACCGACTACCCACTTCGCAAGCATCGACGAAGCCCAAGCCTCGGGAGAATCGCGAAATGGGCAATCGAATCGGGCGAGCACGATATATCCTCGCCTCGCCAGCCATCAAAGGTCAAGCCTCAGCGGATTTCTGGCCGAGGCTAACTTCGTCGAGAAACCGAAGCCCACCGAGTCCGTGACGACGATGCGAAGCCGAACCAATGGATGAAATACCAAAGGAGTCTTGGCAACTCGCTGACGGGCTTCGGGAAAACGGGTAGCGGAGCAGAATCTTACTCCCAGGCCGGACGGCAAGAGATCACCTACTCACTTGGTTCACATTCAAAATACGAACAACGAAGAGAGTATGAAGCCTCGATCGCAGGACTTCGCCTAGCTCAAAATCTCCAAATACGAGTCGCAAGTTCACAAAGGATTCTCGGTCGTAGTAAGCCAAATGTTGGGGAAATACTGAAGCAAAAAGCAACAGATGAAGAAATACCTTGAAAAGCAAAAAGTCTCGCAATGGATTTTCTCATACTTTCGAGATAGTTCGCATCCCAGTGAGCAAAATAGCCGGTGACATCTTAGTAAATTGGCCCGCCATCAACGAGCCCGCCAAGAGAGAAGTCCAAAACAGGAGCATAAGCGATGCAAGACGGAGCCGAGGTCAACATAGTCTCGGATGAAGAACCCAATTGGACGACTCCCATTCGAGTACACGGAGAAGGCGAATCGCCCACGACAAATTTCCGGCTAGGAGGATCCCGAAAAATCTATGCGATATACAATTGAGCGGGTCCTATACGAGAAGTCATATCTCCAGCTCTCTTAAGGTGCTTGGAGTGCGAACCGAAATGATTACGCTCATGCGAAGTGCACGGGATCATCGGAAGTCACATCGGACCCAGAGCCTTGTCGAAAAAGTCATGAGATGGGGATACTATCACAATGATGTTCCAGACTCAATTGACCTTGTGAAAAAGTGTCCAAGTGTCAACTCCACGGAACGCATCGAGGCTACCGCAGACCGACCTCACCTCCATCTGAGCCCTCGGTCGCTTATGCAATGGGGATCGACATCGTGAGCCCCTTTGTAAAGCACCGTGACAGCTCAATTCCTAATTGTTGCGATTGACTACTTCACGAAGTGGGTGGAAGCTGAGCCCTCGGCAAAATCACAAGCAAGAACGCCTCAACTTCGTGCGGAAGAACATAGTGTGTCGCTTAAGATCCTCATATCCTCCTTTCGGACAACGGAACACAATTCACCGATAAGACATTCGAGAGTGGTGTCAAGAGCTTGGATCCAACAAAATTCACCTCGGTGGCCCATCCTCGCAAATGGTCGGACCGTCACCAACAGACCATCGTGAAGGGATCGAAGACTCGCCTCGACCGAGCTAAGGGCCTTTGGGTGGAAAATTTACCACAGGTCTTATGGTCATACCGAACAACACCTAGGATCTCGAACGGAGAAACGCCCTACAGTTTGGTGTATGGAACCAAGCGGTGATCCCGCGGAATTGGAGTACCGAGTCCTCGTGCCATCGACTTCTCTCGCCAAGCAAATGAGAAAATCTACGAGCTAATCGGATCTACTCGAAGAAAAAAGAGACCTCGCCTACATCAAGGAAGCTCGGTACAAGCAACAAGTAGCTCGGTATTACAACCAAATGTTAAAACCCGACAATTCCAAGTGGGCGACCTTGTACTCGAAATAATGAAGTCAAGAAAGCCGTGCAGCTCGGCCACCGAAGCCACATGGGAAGGACCTTACTGGGTCGACGAAGTCCTCGGCAAAGGGGCCTATAAACTCGCCTAACCGTCCGGTGAGCAATTACCCAACGCATGGCACATCATTCATCCAAGAGATATTATGCATAAGTGTCAAAGGTCGAGTCTTGTTCATCGTGTTTTCGAGTCTGTTTAATCGAGTCTCGAGTCTTACTTTGTTACGTCGTCTTTATCAATAAAATTTATTTTTGTGCATGTTTTATTTGTCACTAATGCATAATTAATCTTCACCATTATTCTATACCCTACTTGAGGACAAATTCCCTCGACGGAGGTCGATTACCTTCGTTTCATACGAAGATGAATTTAAGCAGCGTAAGGGGACCACCTCCTCCGATGACCTCGGCAAAAAGCAGAACCATTCCTACATACGAGATCGATTACCTTCGTTTATTTTGAAGATAGTCTCTATGTAGACGAAATAAGGGACCACCCTCCGATAACCTCGGCAAAAAACAGGAACCATTCCTACATACGAGATTAGATTACCTTCGTTTATTTCGAAGACAGTACTCTCTATGTAGACGAAATAAGGGGACCACCCCTCCCGATAACCTCGGCAAAAAACAGGAACCATTCCCACATACGAGATCAGATTACCTTCGTTTATTTCGAAGACGGTACTCTCTATGTAGACGAAATAAGGGGACCATCCCTCCCGATAACCTCGGCAAAAAAAAAAGGAACCATTCCTACATACGAGATCAGATTACCTTCGTTTATTTCGAAAACGGTACTCTCTATGTAGACGAAATAAGGGGACCACCCCTCCCGATAACCTCGGCAAAAAAATCGTTAAAACCAAAGACGGAATTCTCTACGAAGACGAGCTACCTTTATACGAGAAGTTCCTTCAATTCTCTACGAAGACGAGCTACCTTTGTACGAGAACGGATTCCTTCGTTTATTCAAGACGGAACTCTACAAGGACGAGCTCCTTCATATTTTACTTTTGTTCAATATAAAGTCAATAATGAAGCAAATAAATCTTTCTTATTTCAAAAATAAGTTATGCGATTACATATTACGAGGCGGAGGAGACGGAAAAGCGAGCCAATCCCTAGAAAATCGGGATTCAACAACTCATCTATACTAATCCTACCTCTACCTCGCCTCGGTTCTACACTATGAGCTCGCCACCGACCTCGGCCACTCGGCGATAGAGCTCGCTAGATCAACCTCGGCCACTGATGACGCCCGGCCGCCCCTTGAGGATCCACGATGTTCAGGGCCATAGCGCCTTCTCTTGAGCTATCCACGGATCGTCAAAATTCGGAGCATTTATTGTAGATCGGAAGCCCGGCGAAGAAGAGGCCTCTGCGTCCCGTCGAAGCGGTTCTTGAGCTGTGGTTGTCGAGCAATGACGGTCTTATATATGCCTCCGAGCCTTTTAATTCACGTCTTGCTCCGTGAATCGCCGTGAGGTCCGACCATGTTCACGCCGGTACCTGACAACTGGCAGCAGCCTCGACAACCTCGCTTCAACTTTCGGGATAGTCATCCCACCATTTCGATGGATGACCTCCTCATTACTCGGCATGCTCCTCGGCTATTAATTTAGCCTTCTCTCATGGCGACCTCGAGCACTCCTCCAATTGCAAAAGACGAGCTGAGAGCGTCACGGCTCTCCGGGCGACTCTATGCTTAATATCGGACTCACGCGCACATGGCCCACTGTCCCTTTATATGGAGGAGTTCGACCTCTTTAATTCGAGCCGCGACACAAGTCTTCAATTCGATTCAACCAGGAGAAGCATCAAGCATTTCAGCGACAAGCTGAATAAAAGATAAGTGTCTTCACATAAACTTGTGATTTTATTAATATGCCCTTAGCGAAACCAAAGGTACATTTACATTCAAAAAAAAAAAAGGGAGGATCAATGACCCTCCGTAAGCTTCGGCCTGTCCACCTTAGCCGCCTCCGGAGCTCGGAAAGCCTCGGCCTCTTCCGCCTAACCCGCTGGTTCGGCCGGCCTCCTCGGAAGCTACCGAGCCTCGTCGCCTGAAACCCCAGTGCCGCCTCCCGACCCCTTTGCAAGATCAGCCATTAGAGCATCGGTCGGGGATCTCGGTCCACGGACGGTAGCGAATGCACTCATGGTCGTGAGAACCAAAGATGAAGTCGGGTCCGCATGACGGAAGCTCCTTCAGCGCGGACAAGGACATCGAAATAGGCCCGCCTCGGGACATCATCCTCTATCTCCTCATACCCATACTTGGTTTATCCATTGGGTAGTCCTCAGCGACTTCTTGATTGCATCCGAGACGGCGACTTATTGAGGACCTCGACGCATCACCAACCATCCGGAGAACCCCTGCATAGAATAGCCTCCGCAAATGCCCGGCATCTCCCCTGCGAGCTCGCCACCTCGGCCTCCCGGCCCGAGCCTCCTCCAACTCGCCTTCATTAAAGCGACTTGCCTCCGCCAGCGGCTTCCGCCGCCCTAGCCGCCTCCATCGCCTCATCGCCGCCGCCGCCTCGACCGCCGCCGCCGCCTCGACACCGCCGTATCCGCCGCCTGTTTGACGAGGTCCGGATCTTTGCCTCGGCCTCGCTAATCTCTTGGACGAGGAGAGTCTTCTCCCTCCATTCCTCGAGCATACCGGCCACCTCACAAACCGGGCTAACGGCCCTTTCAAGAAGTCCATTATGAAACCGGACATCCAGGCCATCCGTGAGACATCTTGGCCACCTCGACCGACACGACCTCAACCCCCTCTGAGAATCCCATCAGTCGGAAGAATACATTATTTATATTACTTCACAAGGAAGAAGGATAAGTCGCTACCTCGGGAAAGATAGGGGAGCTCGAGAGCCAACGACGACACATTCGGGTCGGCAAAGAACCGCATGACCTCGGGGATATGCGCTTAACCTTTTAAACGCCTAAGAGGCTGCGGCTCGGGAGACTTGAAGCCTCCTCGCTCGCTTGGGCATATCCCGACATCCTTCAACATCGAGGAGGGAGCTCGGCATCCTTCAAAATCGAGGAGGAGCTCGGCCTCGGCGCTCGACTCTTCCTCTTCTTCTTCTTATCCCGATCGGGTTCACCGCAAAAATACAAGTCGGGCATACACACGGAAAATCATGCAACAAAGGCGTAAGAGAAGGAGGGCCTCACCTTCACCGACTCCACCTCGGTGGTAGGATCATCTGGGCTAAGCCCCGCACCGCAAGCTCGGCCTCGGTAAAGGCCTCATCCACGAGACCTACTTTGTCTAGTGCCTCCTCGGACCACCGTCAATCTCATCAACCACCACATCGGCGATCTTCTTCGATCGCCATGTAAACTCGAGATCCTCGAACCGACAAAGAAAAACTTCTTCCGCGATTCGAGATCTTCGACTTTATCTTCGCTTTGAATTCGACGGGGTGATAAATAATACCACCGAACCACCCTTCGATTGCAAAAGCGGAGAACAAGCCCCAAAGTGAAAGGAAAATTGTGTCGATAGGCATAGACACCTAGGCCCACCGGATGCGGAAAGAATTTGGCGTAAGTTGGGCGAGTGATATGCCGAACATCCGTGAAGTTCGACATATACGAGGATAAGGAATACGAAGACCAGCCGGAGGTTGTCTTCGTACACGGTGACAAAACCTTCCGAAGGCACAAGCCCTATGCTCGGACGGGGGCAACATAAATAATATCGAAATATAGTATTGGAGACAATCTCCTTTACATCGGAGGTTGTTAAGATGGAAGAAAAGAAGACACTTTACCAAAATCCCGAAGGGAAAGCATACAAAACCGCCGTGAATCCGACGCGCAAGCATGCATACTAATCTGACTCGGTTACTAGAAGAAGAAGAAGCCATAACTTACTTTTGGTTTTCGAGGATGATGGTGATGAACTCCGGACAACAATGGCGGCGGTTATCGTTTTTTCTCGAAGTTTGAAAGTCGAAATTTTGAAATAGCAAAAGTGATATGAAATGGTGTATCGAGAAGATATTCCCCCATTATACGCTTTATCGGGAATCCAACCGCTGCCGCATTAAATGCGTATCCTGTGTCCTGTACTCAACGACGGTAGAAAAATCCCGTGTTCGGCCTCGGCTTAACGCCTCGTCAGGTGACGCCAGACAGATGACCTCGGCTTAACGCCTCGTACGGTGACGCCAGACAGAAGACCTTGGCTTAACGCCTTGTCAGAAGAGGCCACCAGAAGACCTCGGCTTAACGCCTCGCCAGGTGAAGTCAGCCAGAGACCTCGGCAACGCCCGCCGGTGAAGCGAACGAAAACCTCGACTTAACACCTCGTCAAGAGATAGTAACAGCGTGAACAACCTCGGCAGATGCCTCTGCAAACGTGGCATATGACTTCGGAAACATTGACACATACCAAGTCAGATCGCTCGCGCCCCGCCTCGGCATAAACAACCCAAAAACCAATACGACCTCGCTCTTTTTTTTGGGGGGGTTGTGATAGGATATGCCCAACCGCCAGCCCAATACAGTAAAGGCGGCGTCAAGCTCGGCTGGACAAGTTCGGCCCAAGAAGACCCCTAAAACCGGTGGGACGCAGAAGGCCCGGCCATATCTAAATGAATCCTAGTTCGAGAAGGGATAAGATTAAGATCCTATCCTAGATCTCGAATCCTATTTAGAGAAGACCTCGGATTTAAGATCTAGGTCTAAATAATTGTGTATAAATAGAGGCTAGATTAGACGAAATAGATTCATTCACACTCTTTGTAATCACTTCTTACATATTCAATACACGAATACTCTCTCTTGCTCCGTGGACATAGATCTAATTCAAAGATCGAACCACGTAAATCCCTTGTGTTATTCTCGCATTTATTTCCCTAACGAAATTAAGATCGATCAATTGTCTTAATTGTCTTAGGTATGGGACCAAAAGTGTTTCACCACAAAAGAGAACATGAGATCTAATATCAAACTTAGCCAATGATTTCACTCAATATTAGAGACCTCAAAATAAGCGAGTTCAGCTTGAACCTAGCGGTCCATACGGAGAAATCTGGCTAGTTGGGCCAAACAAAATTTGGACCAACCCCTCGAACCCATCAAGTCATTTTTATATATTTATTTTTTTGGATAAATAAAATTTTTAATGATAACATGATAATGTACTTGGACTTGAAACATTTGGTCTAGACCAAAATAACCATATAATAACAAAAAAGTGGGAACTTTCAAACTAATATTCAAATAGCTCAATTCATCCATATGCGAGGCCGAGCTAAACCCGATATCTATTTGATTTCACTTTATTTTAGTAATATACATAATACATAGTACGTACCAAATAATATAAAACTATGATCTATATGAAATAAAGTGATATTATTGCACAAGCTGTGTTTTCACGCCATGGACCAAAAATCAAGCAATAATAAGACAAGCTATTAATTTGCTTCGATGTTTAACTAAAAAAAGATTCCATTTTCAGCAAATGTGGCATCTATTAGGTGAGATAGGATTATATATATCCATCAGACTTTGAAAAAAACAATTTAACTGGTTATATAGGAGACGTTAAAAGCGTAAATTAGCAAGCAATCAACATATTTAGCAATGCTTCAATTAGAAAGTCAATATATGCTGTTGTCTAATCACCATCATTGATCCAACACTTAACTTCCCCTCGTTTTAAAGTTATCCTCTAATTACCTACTTATTCTCATGATTATTTTATCTTAATTCATCCTTGATTTTTTAACTATCTACAAATAATACAATACTTATCTTTCGAAAAAAAATTGAAACCACCTAATAATGTGGGATTTTTTATTTTACTATTCTTTATTTGATAGTATTTTTCATAATTATTTACAAATATATTCTTAAGTGATTTATAACATTAACATAGAACATTAAATTATTAAGACCCAAATTTTAAATAAATAAAGACTATATATATAGGAAACTACATAGTTAAATAACTTGTGTTCCTAATAAATATTCACTCCATCCAACCTAAGATGATTTGTATTCTTTTTGGGGCTGTCCCATCCAAGATGACCTGTTTCATTTTTAGGAAATAATTATCTCTTCAAAAGTTGTGGGATCTACCTACTTTTTATCATTTTAATCACTTTATACCATTCTCTTAAATAATTGTGCTCAAAAGAAATAGGCCGTCTTTGGTGGGACGGAGAGAGTATTAATTTACCAAGAGACCAAAGCGGACTGTGTCTGTATTACTTATGCTTGGGGTTGCATAAATTATTAACAGACGATTACCTCTGTCTCTCTCTCTCTCGTTGAACTGGTTGGTAAAACATAATCAATCATGCATGCATGGTATTTCAATTGGTTTCATTAAACGTACATAAACCTCAACTCAGGCATGCATTTATGATACCACCTATTTCTAAACCTAAAAAATACTCAAAACACAAACACACATATATGTATATATAGCATCTACAAGAATGAGCCAATTAATTGGCTGCATGGCATATATCCTACGTACGTAGTTTCTCTAACATCCCTTATAATAATTTCTCATCTCCTCTTAAATATAACAAATCAACACACGCACACAAACAACCCTCTCTCTCTCTTCTCTCACACACACAGAGGCAACACAACACAGTTGGTAAGTTGATAATGTTGATGAGGAAATGCTCCAAGTGTGGGAAAACGGGTCACAATTCAAGAACTTGCAGAAATCATTCATCAAGAAGAGAGAATTGTGGTCAAATTATGAGGCTTTTGGTGTGGAATTAGCAAAGTTCCATCTCCTAATGATGGATTTGGGCTCATTAAGGGTTTGAATATTAATCACAGGGAATTGTTATCATCTTCCGACGAAGATTCTGATAAACTTAAGCACGTTGGAACAACTCATCAAGGGCAGAGGAATAAGGGTATGTATATTATTCATTTATCTCCGTCACTTTTACTTTACCGACGTCTATTACAAAAGATTTTCAGAGGATTCAGTTCGATCCTTTGTTTTTACTTGTATATATTTTATTTTATCAGTAATATGATGGTCCCTGAAATAGTTAGGGAGCATGAAATATATCAAATGAACATTAGATTTTGAAATTAAAAAGGAATTTAGTGTCACGCATGCATGTATTTCATGCTGATTTAAGATCAGGATAAGAATTTATTTTGAAGTTTATTTATGGAGTAGAGCGATAATATATAGTTGAACAATGTCCGGAAACAGAGGATGATTTCAGTTCATTACATGTTTGCTAATTTTTCACTTTCAGTATTGAAGACACACGTAAAAATATATATAAAAAGGAAAAATAAATATGGCTGATGGTGGGTATTCTCATGAATAAAGCAAGAAATACATGGTAAAATCTATATGATTAAGCGTGACTTATTTATTAATGAATAGGTATACCATGGAGTGAAGAGGAGCACAGATTATTTCTGGTTGGGCTTGAAAAGCTTGGAAAAGGGAATTGGAGAGGAATTTCAAGAAATTTTGTGACCACAAGAACTTCTACACAAGTAGCTAGCCATGCTCAAAAGTATTTTATCCGCCGAAATAATGCCAACAAAAATAAATTCACTCCTACAATCTTCTCCATGGTATGATCTTTACATCATTAATTATGATATATAGGATTATTTGTCGTAAATATCACAGTTTGAATTTGAAGTGACTTATAAGACGCTGGAATTATAATTTCACCTTTTAATTTTTGCAATGCCAATTTTGACATTCGAAGTTTGTCGTCGATAAAAGTAGGAATGTTCCAATAACAAAAAATAAATTAATTAAAAGATAAATTTTGTAACTTCAATATTCTAAAAGTTTTACGAAATTTATCGGTTCAGATAAAAATTGAGCTACTTAATATGGTAAAGATATCATATTTTGTTATGATCATACTTTTGAATTTTTTAACAAATTGATATATAACGTTTCAACATTAATATTTCAATAATGTTATGAATCTGACTATGGCTTCGGATAATTCTGTGGCAAGTCGGAGTTGATGTGTTGTCCTCCCAACGATGCCATACATATGTTTCCACTTCAAATCGGTATGTCATAGGGATTTTCGGATACTGGAATTTGGGCTTCCTGAAATCATTTAAAAATGTAAATACGTTGTGTACCAACTTATCATAACTTAAAAGCGTGACATTATCGAAAAAAATGTGATGAATTATGGTATTTTGCCTTTAATATATGTATATCATTTTGTGATGAGCGTTATTTATAACAGGTCCGGCGAAATGAAGCACAATGTCGTGAAAAACCCAAAAATGCGCCGTTGACATTGCCGGAAGCACCTTATTTTTGCAGACTGTTCAACGATTCTCCAACTCAAAATTCACCCTGCAGCTTGGAGCTCAGCCTTGCTGCTCCGCCGCCTCGTGTGGCGGGGGTGGTTTGGGAACGGCGGCCTGTTGTACTCTGGAAGAAGCAGTATGTGGTCAAAAAAATGTAGCCAAAGTTTTACTTCACCATTATATGTTTTGCCAAATATATGTGGGTGTAGTTTTCAGTATATACATATATATGGGTGTAAAAATTATTTTGGTTTGATACACTAATAAGTAAAAATATTTTAAATGTTTATGTCCATTATAGATAAAACATAAATACTATTTTATAGGGTTTCATTATTCTGTCGTTTAAGAATTTACACTTGCAGATATCAATCATCAATCGTCTTATCTGATGTGCAACTTTTTCATGACATGTCTATTAGTTCGGTATCATACCATGTTTAGAGCTAAAGTAATGGACCTTTACTTGCTAGAATTAGAATGGAAGTTGACGTATCATTTTTCACTTTTAATAACTATCCCATCACATTTTTGTTAGGATATTTTCTTTGGTACCTCTATGTCGTGAAAATGGATGAAACTTTAAACATCAACTTAGATAGATTGAATTTCCAGATATGGTATTTAACTAACTCACAAGCTCCGATAAATTAATCTTAGAACTGTAGTTCGTGTTGGATTTTAATCTATGTATAAGTTACTCAAATGATTCCAACAGTAAAAATCTCATTAGCCATAAGATTGAGAATCATGATTCATTATTATTTTATTTCTGCATACCGACCATTACCTTAATGAATTAAAACATACGACGTGTGTCTTATTTCTTGAGCTAAATGGTCCTCGCAAAAATACTTGTTTTATATACATAATATGCATAAACATTTAGTACCATTCGTAGAGACGCAATCAAAATCAATAGCGTGCGTTATGCATTAGTAATACGATTAAACATGTTTTTCTAACATGATATTCTCTATCATTTTATTCAAATGACTCGATTAATCTATTTTAGGATTATAGTTTAGGATATAGCATTATATTTTTCTATTAAGAAGATTATCTCAAAATTGTGCAATATTAAACTCCGATTGGCGAATTGATGTAGCTTTACACGTAACCTTGAGTTTTACACCACAAACTTTGAACTATTATAATTATTAATAAACGCAAAAATTGAGAATAAAAAAGTGTTAAGGGGTTATTAAAAAGTATTTGAATATAAAATACCATGTATTATTTGCTTATAGTTGTATTTAATAATATTTTATTTACTAATCATGGATGATTATACAAGGGTTTAAGCCACTACGTTGAAAACGCAATCTAAGTGCTTCATTAAATATTTATTAGGTGGGTCATATGCAACCAACTTCAATTATCATTAAATTGCAATTATTTTATATTGAAGCTAATCCAACAATAGGAAACGATTACTCATGATGGAGGTATTATCATTTGTGGAAATTTCAAGGAAGTTGCACATTTTGAAATTTATACCAAATGTACCATAAAAGATTTACAAATATTTTTAATAAATCAGAATATTGTCAAAAAATATTTTAATAAATCAAAAAATTGCTAAAAGTTAAAGTGCAAAAAATATAACAGACAAATAAATCAAATTATATGATTATCATTAATTTAAGATATGTGTAAACACAAATTGGCGTCGGATGATGTCGATATTCCGACAATAATTCATATTTAATATTTTTTTTCAAAAAATATTTTTTTATTTTTTTATATATTCATGATGATACAAAGTATTAATATACACAAGTGAAAGAAAGTGATGAGGCTTGAGTGAATTGTTAGCGAATTTTAACAGAAAATAAACCAGCTGCAGAAAAGGGGAAATTAACGAAAATAATCGTCGGTGCATCAAAAGAGCGAGGTATAGATCATGAGCATGGTCCTACCAGATTTTCTGAGATGGATTCGAGCAACAATTCGCTGGTATTTCCTTGCTTTTTCCTAATTGATCGATGTAATATTTTCAGAGTGTTGATCTTTCAAGCGAAGAGTTATTGATTGTTTTTCTCTTTGTTGATTGTTTCTGGTGAGAAGCTGGGGTCTAGCTCTCTGAAATTTACGGAGAAGCTGTGCGCGGCGGTGTTCCCGATTATAGCGATAATCGACGCGTTGATCTTCGCTGTTTCCAGTTGTTTCGATTTCAAGTGCAGAAAATTGAGCAATAGGAATAAATTGAGCTACGACTACGAGGATATTGTTCGTCTCTCTCAGGAATCTCATTGTAATAGTAATTATGAAGTTGTCAGTGTGTGTGATCGTGCGTGTGTGTTTAGAGAGAGAGAGAGATCTGTGCTTGTGTATATTTATCAACTCCACTTTTTATTGAGGGTGCAAACTTTATACCTGTTGCTTTTGCAGTTACTGTAAACGAAGTGGAGGCATTGCATGAGTTGTTTAAGAAGCTAAGCAGTTCAATCATTGATGATGGATTGATACATAAGGTATGGATTTTTAGATGAGATGTTTTGGTTTGTACTTAGTTTCTGTATTGCACTTTTTTGTAATTCTAGTAACTTTTAGCTATTATTGTTGTCTGAGGACTTTTTGGTTGCCTCAGTCAAGCTACTTGGTTCAACTTCAATCAGAAAAATCTTCTGTAAGCTTTTGGACATAACAAGTCAAGTTTAAATCTATATCATATCAGATAATAACTTTTGGAACTCTTTTAAGCTTGACTTGATTAGGTGGCAGAAGAGTCTTTTGAGCTCTAGTCGTGCTTGAACTGATCAAAGCTAACATTCTAATTTTCACCATACTCTGCCTTTTGATCTGTGTCTTGTAATCTTTATATTAAAAGTTTGGCTCAAGAAACAATGTCACAGTAATGTAGCGTATGCACACCTGACCGCCTTAATGGACATCTGTTCTGGTATATCAGGGGAATCAGTAATGATTTCTTGCTAAACTAACCAGCTTTAGGTTAAATATTTGACCATTTCACCTTATGTAATATTGGAGGACTATATTTTCTAATGCTTTGTTTCACAGGATGAGCTGAAGCTGGCATTGTTCACAACAACATCTAGTGAGAACCTTATCTTGGATCGGGTAAACAAAATCTTAATTCTTGTACTATTGTCAATTTGACAACTCCGCACCCGAGTACTTTACACTAACAAAAGATACCAGGAAAACTGATATTCTGTTGTATTTTTCTTTTTTCTCAATCTTTAGTTTTACAAGATTCTTAAAGAATTAGCTATAATGTCTTTCTATTGGCATAATCACTGTCTTCAGTTGAAGTAATGTCAGCATGACTGGCTAGAAATCAGTGAAAGCTTATTAAGTAAGTTATGACCATGTGTTTCTACAAGATTGAATGAAAATGTTTCGAAGCAAATGCTAGCATTGTCCTGTATTTCCATATGAAGTCTCCATACACATAAATTTGGTTGTTTTAATGCCTTCCATTTTTGGTATATCAGGTGCTGGTGCATATTAAACTGCGATTAAATTCTTTGTTATTATTATTTCTTTCACTTGCACAGATTTTTTGTGCTCCTCACTTCCACCCAGTGTTATGTTTCTACATATTATACAGGTGCTGGTTCATATTAATAATGCAATGTGGTGTAATTTTACGCATAATTAGTTACTCCCTCCGTCCACTAAATTCGTGCATTTAATTCCGTTTTGGTCCGTCCACGAAAAATGTTCACTTTCCTTTTTTTGAAACATCAACTTTACATTTTTACCCTAAATCTATCTACTTATTTACAAAAAACCACCTATGGCCCACCTTTTTACACTCAATATCCATTAATATATTCATTTATTATCCTCATGGCACACTTTTTTATACTCACTTATTTGACACTCATTACAATTTATTAAAACTCATGCCACCAAAATCAATGAACGATTTTGGTGGACGGAGGGAGTATTTATTATCTAAATAAACTGAAGAGACTACTCTATGTTTGTGAATGTACAGGTATTTGATCTTTTTGATCTAAAAAGGAATGGTGTCATTGATCTGGAAGAATTTGTTAGGTCACTCAACGTGTTCCATCCTAATGCCTCTTCGGAAGAGAAAATTAAATGTAAGAGATATATAAAAAACCTTTTTTGTCTGTAGTATTATTGTAGTATTATTGCACTTACATATTTGAACTATATACGATCAACTATGTTGTGATGATGAACTGATTCTTGTTATTTTGAAGAAAGTGATCTCCCATCTTTGCACCAACTCTTTCTCAGTTGCTTTCTGCTATTTTGCAGTTGCATTCAAGCTTTATGATCTGGGACAAACTGGGTTCATTGAGCGTAAAGAAGTGAGTATCTCATAAAACTACTAGTAACATATTCCTAAATAATTATGAAATGAAACATAGACAACGAAACATAGTTTCCTATAAAAAAATAGAAAAGCTGTATGTTTTTTACAATTAGGCAGTTTTTCTCCAGCTTGTCGTTGTTGTTGTAAGTTTCTTTACCAACTGTCACATCCACACATCTTTCAACCGTCTCCAATTTCCTGCGACCAAATACTTTTAATTAGGTTTTATTATGTGAAAATGTAGCATATCACATGTTGGAATGCAAGGGCATTCCATTATGTGAGATGCAGATGGTACATTTCAAGTTTTTTGTTGTACAAGCTTCTGGCATTTCCTAAGAATCCTGTTTTAGTTCTTTTAACTAACCTTTGATTGATGTAACTAAAGTCAAATTTGAGATTTTGGTATATAAGTATACAGTTCCTTCGAATGAAAATTTGATTGGGATGCTTGAGAGGAACTTATTGGGTTGTCTTTCAATAATTTCCCCTAGTACCCCCAATTTGAACCTTGGAAACAATCAAGATTAATATCAATAAAGAAGGCGCAATCAATACTATATTCTAGTAACTTTGGGCATCAGCCAGAGGTGAGATCAATAATTTTCCTAATACCTCCAATTTGTTTCAGAAATAAAAGCAGGAGGTTGGGATTGATTGTCAAATAAAGAGCACATTATCCAATTAGTAGCAATTTTACTTGTAATATAATAAGCATTTAAGTTGTATCAGGCACTTCAGTACTTTATATTCTTCTATTCTGAGCTCATTATTCAAGCACATTTTACATAATTTTTACAGGTTCCTGAATATGTTTTGCATCAGGTCAAGCAGCTGGTGATTGCTATACTTGCAGAATCTCACATGGAATTGTCTGATGAACTGCTAGAGCGAATAATCGACAAGGTACTAATACATGTGCATTGACATTTTATTCTGTTATTATACCTTCGAAGATATAGAATGCATATTTCATGATCATCCTTCAAACAGACATTCGAGGACGCTGATGCTGATAAGGATGGGAAAATTAACGAGGAAGACTGGAAGTCCTTCGTTATGCTGCATCCATTGCTTTTGAGGAACATGACTCTGCCTCATCTGAAGTATCTCACTCATTCCTCCTTTTTATATAACTTATTAGTTTTCGCATCCTTATTTGCCCCGAACTCAGAGCTGAGCCAGATGTCTTAACGCTAAACTAGAACTGGCCCCCAATACGTGTCAATCAAATGTACCTGACTTGTTTCTAAAACATTAATTTGTCATCGATGACTCACTTTACTCCATTCGTCCCAATATCTTTGACAGTTTTCTTGCACTTCCTCTTCCAGGGACGTCACCACTGTTTTCCCCAGCTTCGTTTTCAACACTGAGGTTGAAGATTGAGATGCACAGATCGTTTCTTGGACACGTTTAATCTTTCTCTGACTCAGCTGGAGAGATAGGACAGTAAGAATTTACTCCCTTGCAGCTCTGAAAGCTAGATATTTGAATCCATAGAAGGGTTAAGTCAACATCTGATCTTCCTTGATTCAGAATCATCAGTTTGGAATACCTCACAATTTGTATAGACATTTGAATTTGGTATTCTAGAAAGTTAGAAACTAAGCAGCTCGCCTCAGGGGAATAAAAAATATTATATTGATTCATATTTGTTTGAGCTTATTGTAAAAGGACATTGTGAATATCAAAACTCAATATAATTGTAGAGATGATTTGGCTTCGACGTTGTCGAGATGATAATTTACTCCCATTTTGTGTAGAAAGCCATCCTGGTTCTCACTCCGTCACCCGACTATGAAATTGATTTGTTTTTCTGTGATCAATCTAATTATATCGTGGACTATCTATGAGAAATAATTATGTTTGTGAAAAAAGTATAACTGAGCCATCAATTCTTTTCTGGAGATGATAAATAGTCAGCTTACTAGGGTCTTAAAAGAGAGATTCATGTCACAAGTCTTGTAACTTAGTATTCATTTCTTCTATATACTAGTTTGACACCCGTGCATGGCGCGATACAATGTCATAATTAAGATACTATAAGGTATCAAAATGGTATTAGAATATTATACAATGTGGGTAAATAATACGTCCGTTAATATTATTAACATAACTACATCGTATATATACTATTATTTATCTGGAAAATATTAGTAACATAAAAATTAATGAATATTGGGTACAATATATGTATATCAAAAATGTCATATACGACGATAGGATAATTTTTTAGGCTATCTTACTTTATAATATTCAAATATTAATCCCTCCATCCTCCAAAAAAAAGAAGAGACTCATAGCAAACATAGATATGCTATGAGTTACTAGGATATGAATTTGTATGCAAATAATATTGAAAAATACTATAAATAAAATGAAGAGAAGTGAAAATATTAATTATTATTATTATTATTAAAAAATAACAAAAGATGATGAAAATATGTTACATGTATGTTAATTAGCATTATTATAACACCTTTTCAAATGTTTAAACTCGAGTTTCTTTTTGTAATATAACACAATAATATACCTCATAGTCATTAATATACAATTACTCCACCCAATAGACCAAATGAAAATATTCTTCTTCCGAAAAGAAAAAGAAATTATTCTTTCTGCACTTCACCACCACGTGTCCTAAGAAAAACCCTTGTTCCACATAGACGTGGAGCATCAGATCCAACCCCTTTTCAAGCTCGTCGCTGTTATGCAATTTCTTCTTGCACACAGTTGCACATATACATATACATATACATATACATACAGAAAACGAGAGAGAGAGACAGAGAGAGAAATCAGAAATGGCAGACAAGCCGAGCAGAGCCCTCGTATTGTACGGTGACGGGCTGGCCCGATTCATCAGCCCGGCCCTAACCCACCTCAATTCTCTCGCTTCTCGGGCTCTCTGCGGTTTCCTCGCCCTTCCTCATTCTCCTCAATCAGGTAATGATCTTCTCTTTGTTAGCTCAATCAATTGCATTTTCTTTTTTTTTTTGTCAATTTAATACAGAAATTTTAAAGGCTGCATCACGGTGGACTCGAACCCGAGACCTTTGACCTCGGGCATTAACCACTCTACCACTAGACCAACACACACACACACACAAATCAATTGCATTTTCATTGCGTGTAGATGTCTTTTCTTTTCTTTTTAATATAATTTTTCTCATCTAGTTTATATTTGTTTTGATTATTTTAGCTTATGTGTGGTGATTGGTTGGATTAGACTTCAATGAGCTGGTTGATTCTTGATTGTTTGGGTGCTGCATGTGCTGTTGTAGAATTGGAATTGAGAATTTGAGTGATGATTGTGAGACTGGAATTATGTTTTATTTGCATATTTGGAGAATAATGATAGCTTCTGTCAAACGCAATGGAAATATGTTGATAGCTCTTTCCTAGTTTTATCTGATCATTTGACAGAACAATCAAATTGAAGTTTGATTTTTACGAGAAAATATGTTCTGTATTCTTAGTTAATGAAAATTCTTGTCTTGATCATGACAGATAAGGTAAAGATTTTCCTTAGAGAGAGAGGGATTCTTTGCCTTCCAACTTTGATATTGTCAAAATCTTTTCTGCTCTGAGTTCTTGAAAAATATCGATTTTTACATCTTTGATATATTTTTGGAAATAATCTTGTCTGCGTAGCTAGGAAAACTGTTTTTTTTTTTGTCTATTATGGGAGTGTTGGCGTCTGTCTCGAAGTTTTCTTGGCCTCATTTGATGTAAACATTGTTTGTATTTTGAATATTGAGATTCACTTGGGAATTACATTGCAGAAAATGAGGATATGAGGATAGTTAGGAGTTTATGGAGTTACTTGATGCAAACGAAGCATATAAGCTTCGGTGAGACGAAATAATCTAAATGGTTAAATCCACACATGTTATTTGTAATGATCTTTTTGTTGAGAATGTGAAATCTAACAGCTTATTGCAATCCCTTTTTAGGTTGCAAAAGGAATACATGAAGATGCACCTCAAGAAAAATGTGCATTTCCATCTGTAGCAGAGAGGTTTGTTTGTTCATAGGGTTTTTGTATGCTTGATTAATCAATCTCTTAATGGAACAAATATTATAGGTTGTTTCTTAATTCCAATTTCAGGTTCATGGGAATGAATGCGGCTATAGTCACTGAGAACTCAAGTGTGAAGTCTTTCGGAGGTAAGGTTGGCTTCAAAGTGTTTTCCTGGAATGAAGTGTCTAAAAACAACGGTTCCAGTGCTGAGTCGTCCCATTTGGCTTCCGAGTTGCTGAAACTGCTTGGATTTCAGGAAGGGAAGACACTGGATTCGGGCATCTTTGAGTTACTTTTCGTTCATATTGGAGCCAACATGAAGATGAATGGGGTCGAGGGCGTAGATCTTGTGAACCGTGTGGTTGGTGAATTTTTACACAAGGCAGTGTCTGAAAGTTATATTGGGTCGAGGCTGCACATGTCCGTCATTTTGAGCTATGGGGCTACTCTGAGAGACGAGGATCTTGAACTCTCGGTTTCTAATGCGACAAACAAGAATGACGGTGAACTTTCACACCTTTTCCCGCGTCAAAGTTACATGATGAAAGCCGGGAAACCGAGGGAAAATATTAGGTATAAGTTGGTATTTTCTTGAAATGTGTTTTTGAGACTAAGACTATGATGCTACCTAACCAATTCTTTTTACAGGCAACACTGTCCAATGCTACTAGCCCAGTTTCAGCAGGCTGTGACACGCGTTGATGCAGTGGAATCGCTTGCATTTAGAGATTTTCTTGAGGTATTATACTCTTTGGCACCATGATCCTCATCGCATTCCTGTTTTGTCAAACTTGCTAGTAGTATCGTGAGATAGAAATATGCATAAATCTCATCATGTGTATTGTGTGGTATAGTGACCAATCTTATTTATTAATATTATTATTTTGAGGAGACTAATGTTACCTAATGCAATTTGAATATCACGATTTAGTATGTAAGTAGACTATTAAGTTTCATTGTATTAGGCCCTCGAGAGGACCATTTCAACGATGTTTTAGTCCAAATATTGAATGTATAAGTAGTTGTTGTCGCGTCTTCTATTAACTTCTAATGGCATCAGCGTCGAATTACGCACTAAAGTAGTGTCTAAATGGCCCTCAAGAAGTTGCAAAATATAGTGATATACCTTCTGTGGATTAAATGCAACAGAAATAGTAAGTTTGATGGCTGAGAGCTAAATGGAACTAAATTAAATAGTTCATCATCTCATACCATTTGGTAGGGAGAAAATAAAAATAATTATAACTAGTGTTAGACTTGGGATCTGTTTCTATAAGAAATTATGTTTTTTTTCATCTCATTGTAACATTCACCTATTTATCCTTTTGTTAAGAAGGATTTGAAGAATTACAAAATCTTTGATCGTGCATTTTTCTTGCAGAATGGTGGGAACCTCGTTATACCGGTCGATCGATTCTTGCACGAGGTGGCCTTCAAACTATGGAAGGCCCCAAAATATGGTGCCTGAGCTCATAGATTGAACGTGACCGCAACGATCAAGATTTTACTCTGTTTATCGATCTATAGATGAATATGCACTTAGTCATATATATTGCAGTTCTTTCTTCTATTTCTGGGAGATGTCGTGTTGAAGAAAATGCAAGAGAATAGATCATTCTGCATTTTTTCCATCTGTATTCCTTCTTCTTCGACGTGTTTGCCGTTTCAAAATCAAACAGAGTTGTAACTGTTGACCACGGCTTCGGTTGAAATATTTAAGGGATTTTGAAATTGTTGACCAACGTTTTGGTTAAAACAATTAACGGCTACCATATTGATTATATTTTGGTTTGATTGGAGGAGTAAAATTATATTTACTTGAATTTGCAATCTTCACACAATTTTTTTTTTAATTACAACACCACTACCACTAGGATTATAAATTTACCATTAAAATATAATTTTATTTTTGAGCAACTCAAAATTTGCAATTGAAAAAAAACTAAAATGTGATATTATTTTAAGGTTTGAAACCCATGCAAAATTGATGAATTCAGACAAACACTATAATTTCCAACAGCAGCCCTTTTTGAAACCGTAAAGCAACGGTCCAAAGTCTCCAAACCACTCGTGCGATACTGCCGCAATTTTTCTAAAACTCGAATTTACAATATTCACGTAATCTTACAATTACAAGATCACCTTTTAAAACGTTACGATAATAATTTCACCGTTAAAATATAATTTTACTACTAAAAAAGTTGGAGCTATCGTCATTGCAAAAACTTAAAAAGTGGTGTTATAAAATTTATGTATGTATACTCTCTAACATGCGATCTACTGATCAACACTTCTTCAACGTGCGATCTACTAAAAAACATGAACATCATCTAACAGTCTAACATGTTCTTGAAAACACAAGTACTCAACAAAAACCACCCAACAAGGAGGAGAGAGAAGGAAAACAGACCTATTATGAATGGCCATCCAACCACATATATACCCAAGCAGAGCACCACCATAAACGGCAGAAATGATCTCAACACCGAGAGGCGTCGACCCACCTCCCTTGACCAGCACAAGCACCGCGACATTGACCATGTTCCAGCTCATCGAGCCCTCGTAGCTGACCAGGTTCAGGCAGTCGGCAACGAACGAGTGGCAGTTGCAGGTGAAGAGGTTATAGGACTTGTTCTCAAAGTGGCGAGCTCTCGCCTGGATGGCATCGTCCCACGTCATCGCCGTCCCAAATTTGGCGTGCACGTAGCGGTGCTTGCATTTGTGCTCTGCGAGGTTGGGAGGGAAACAGCACTGTTGCAAGAAAAATTCACATGAAAGCAGCTCGTCAAGCACTACCTTTTCTTGAAAAAAATCAGAAGAATCGACCCATGAGGTGGTCTGGGTGCATCCAGATGCACGGTACATCCATCCTAATTAAAGCTAATTTTGATCAATATACCCTAATTGGGGATTGATAAACCCTAATTGGATGGATGCACTGTGCATTTAGATGCACACAAGTTTTTGCCTTGATCATTCTTTTGTCTACGACAACTGCACCTTGTTCCATAAGTTTAAACTGATACAAGAACTCTTTTAAGTTAGGTAAAGAGAATTTCGTGGGTATATACCTGCTCTCGATCCAATCAAGGTATCTATAGCGGGCCAAATGAAAAGTCGTTGACATTAATGAGGTTGGAGCCGGAGAAATCTAAGATGGTGCCATCCTCCTTGCAGATACCGACATGTCCTATAAAAGGTGCTAACCATGAGACGATAGGCAGAGGTGTCCAAACGACACAACATGGGAATCTTGCCTTCTTAGGATCGACTTCCTCCAGCGGCCAAAACTCGTGCTCAATATTCCCGGGATGACTAATTCTGCTTTCAACGTCTTTGGCACAACTGAATTCCATCAAAGAAATATCTCCTGAAGACATATGGCTAATATGATATTCCAATCCCAATTAGCTCCTCGTCAGATAGCATAGCATTCTCCAGTGCAGTGGACGTACTAGGAATTAAGAAAAGAACATTATGCTGGCCAAATCAAAAGTCAACTTTACTACATACAACCAAGTAAGGAAGTGATATTTCAGTAAAAGAGTGAAAAAGAGAAAGAAAAACAACTCTTGGAAATGTAAGTCGCCTTTTTACGTTAATGTGGCAGAGAAACTTGGATAAAGTGGTTATGGATTGCAGGTTAAACAGAATGCAAGAATCGTTTCATTAGTTGAACTCTAATATTGCAATATCCTATGTCAACCGATCTGTCCAAACTTACATTGACACTGAACTAGCACATGTGTCGATTTCAACTATAGACAAGGAATCATGAAAGATATATATAAATGCAGGGTTAAATGAAATGCAAGAACTCGAATTAATGGGCAAGCACACGCGTCATTCTTTATCTAATCGACAAGGGATCATGAAATATGATATCTTAACTTGTCAACCATGCAAAACGACAATGGCATTCCGTATGCACTAAAATTGCATTCAACGTGAAACTTGCACAACGTTAATGGAAGTATTGACATACCCCTTGTCTAAACTACCTGTTGAATCTAATGCTGGAAAAAGCCTTTGGAGTTAAAGATCACTAGATTACTGTTACATTCTTGCAACTTACCTTTCCTAATCCCTACTTACAGTCTAAATCACTATCATCAACAGCATTAGCAACGAGGCTGCAGGGATCAGATAAATGTGCATCATTTTTAGGCGTGATGAATCTAATACCTATAAACGACAAGACACTAATTGTGGATAACAAGATGCACCTAAAGATGCTTCATATCCTACCAAACTCGTCAAGCTTCCCTTCAACATAAAACGGCATTTGCCTACCACACTCCATATGTCTTCATCACACACTCTTTAGCATTTTGAGGAAAGGGCATACATTAACGAGCCAAATTACATGCTCAAAAAACTTCAATTATACAATGTTCCCATCTGTCAATCAATAATAAACAACAATATTTAATCCTAATAGTCGAATTACCTAATCAAGGAAATGATTAGAAAACACTGCAATAGTAAGAGTAGCTGAAAATGATTATTTTAATTGCATTTACATTGTTGGTAAAGCATAATATTTAATATCAAATTAGCTCCATTTCTTCTTTCCAAAAAGGGCATTTTTCTGAATTAGGATCAAGGTAAAATATGTCAATGTAATATGTTTGGATACCAAAAAAATAAACAACTATAGCAATCAAAACTTCATTGTTATTTATAAAATACAGAATAAAAAAGTTCGTTATAATCTGAGTAATCAGGCAGATTTTTAGGGGAAAAAATAAAACTTGGCAACTCTGAAGTCAATTTTACAATCAAAAGAAAGAAAAGAGCAGAAGTTCTGCATTGAAGATTGAACCTAGCAGATCAAATAAAATCGACAATTCAAGAAACAGAATTTGGGAGGGGGGAGAAAACAAGAAAAGAGGCTGCAGCAGTCGGCAAAATACCTGCAGACGGAATCTTCAAAGCATATACTATGCAAGTTAGAACAGTTTTAAGAAACTCGAACCTCGAAACGATTAATTGAAAAGAATTTAATTTGAGTTGGTTGGATTTCTGGTGAGGTTTAGAGAGAGAGAGAGAGCGTGAAATGATGGGGAAAAGGGTTGAAATTTGAAAAGAGCGAAGGTGCATGAACCTGAACCTGAAACTGAAACTGAAACTTCAACTTCTCAAAGACTTCCTCTCCCTCCACGCTGGACCCTTGCATTTTATTTGCTTTGACCATTCTATCCCTATTCCCGAGTTATTCGAAGTTCGATAAAATTCGTTCGAATTTATTATGGATAAATATATTATATTATTGTGGATAAAATAATTTATTTTAAAATAAAATAATCAATATTCTAAACATATATCTAAATTTAGAAAATTTGTTTGGATTCGATTAAAACTTGAAGAAGTTCATGAACTGAAATATTCGATAAATAAAAATCGAGGCTTGGTTCGATCTTAAACAAATTAATTTGAAGATGACGATGTTCGGCTCAACTCGGTTCGATTACACCCTTAGTTACTCATATACGCACGAATACTGAATGCATTTAATTGTAGGTGTAATTTGAATTCATAGTTTAACGTTAAAATAATTTTTAAAAATAGATCTGGAGCATGAAAATATAGATTACCGCAGAGAAATATATGTTTGACCATCAAACAATTATATAGCTGAGGGGAACAATTAGTTGGCAGTTGAATAGATTCATATATCGTCATGGCCTCATATGCTATCACATAATTAAACCAACATTTTCATTTGAAATCATCTACTAGTGCCGGATACAATTAATATACAACAAAATTAATGCTGTGCATGCACTGCACCTACTCTTAGACTGTCTTTATTTATTTTATTAATAGAATAAATAATGGCACACTCTAAACTTCTTCCAAAATACAAATACGCAAAAACGTACTTTATAAACAACCATTTCATAATGAGGAAGTCCTGTGTCAAATCGTAGGATTCACCGCCACAGAAGGCCTCGGGCCCAGGAACGGGCTCGTCCTCCCGCCTCCGCCGCTCGAATGAAACTGTGTTTTTGGCCCTCGGAGTTGAACACCGATCACGAGCCAAAACTTCAGCAGTTTTCACCCATATCTGTGCACAACAAATTGCAATCAAATTCAACAAAATATGTCTGACAATATAGTGATCGTCGAATACATCACTATTTTTGTCTCAATTTTCCATAACACATATAGATTTCATGTATAATCTTGTGAATGTTATTATATCATGCTACTCCAATCAAGAATTTTGAGGAGTTAATGGAATGATGATACAAGTGTATTGGATAGTCTAAAGAAACTACACAAAAACAATTTATTCTACCAAATTAGAATCTAAATAACTATCAAGCACTTAATTGAAACTAGAAAGAGAAGTCACACTAGGACGTGTACAGGAATAAATGACAATAATTTTCTTTTTTATGGAAGTTTGCGAACCCATAACTAGAATTATAAATTGCACCACTTCCTCAAGAGGAAAACCATTTAAGTACGTATAATCCCAAATAAATAAGATTACGGTTTAGTTTATAACTCAAGCTTTGGAATATTATTTTCACGAAAACCCTCAAGCTTTATAGAAAATTCAGTTTTGACACTCAGACAAAGTATCAAGCGTCGTAAATTCGAATTAACTTGCCGAATTCTTGCAAGTAAGTGAATTAGGACAAACAATTAACCTTTAACATGCATCAAGCACAAAAAACTAACGATATTCGAAGTTCATTGTACATTCCACGCAAAAAAATTACAAAATTCTCGATTACAGATCAAAATTCAAACTTTATGCAAACTTGAATGTCATTTTATTAAAAAATCCAAAATCCGAACCATAGGTGATATTAGAAGTCATATTTAAGTTTTTATATGATGGGACAGAGAGAGAATTATAATATTCAGACAAACCCATAATTGGAAAAAGAAGAAGAAAAAATACCTGGCCATCATACCATTCGGTCTCCCATCTGACATCCCAACAAAAATAAATTAGACAATCATAAATAACTAAATTAATTATCAGAAAAGAATAAAAGTAAAACTGATATTCAACAGTAGCACTGAGCAGCCTGTTCCAAATATATTCTAACAACACCAACAATCACAATAAAAAACCCGCTAGCAATACAGCCCATAATAAGCCTAACGGGTTCGGATTTGGGCCCGATAGACCCGAACCAAGAAACGGGCAGGCCCACGAAGATTGCGAAGCATGCGCCCACCGCAAACAGTCGGGAAGAGTACTCGACGACGTCGCTTGACGCCCATGAGAAAGGGAAGGAGCTCGAGAGAGAATGTATAGAAGTATTCTGTTAATTGTTTGTTTGAGTTGTTTAGTTTCTTCTGTTAGTTTGTTAGTAATCTTGTTAGTTGGTTGTTTAAGTCTGTTAGTTAGAATTTACGGTTTTCTTTATCTCTTTGTATAAATACATGCATGCATGTATTTCATTAATTAACTCAGCCTAATAAATTTTAGTTTTACAGTTTGCTCTTTCATTCTCGTCTCCATCTTCTCTCTCTCTCCCTGTTCTCAGTGCGTTTCAACATGGTATCAGTCGCCAATCAAGATCCTTCCTCCATGGAAAATTCTTCCGCTGCTACTCTCTCTCATTTTCCACAGATTCTCAAACTTGATCGTTCCAACCAGTGGCGGAGCTAGGAAATATTTCTGGGGGGCCAACTAATAATAATTTTAAAAAATAATAAAATAAAATTTTAAATAAAATTATAAAATAATAATAATTTAAATAATATAATGAGTTTATTATAATCCTTTTAGAAATTTGATTGATAATATTAATTCACATATAAAACTTTATTATTTGCATATATCTTTTATTTTATTAATATAAAATAAATAATAGAAAAAGAAAAGAAATAGCATTTTATCAACATAAAATAAATTATAGAAAAAAGAAAAATGAAAGAAAGATAAAGGAAAAGAAAAGAAAAAATATGTAGCTAAGAGATATCGAACCAAGATCTCCTAAATGAGAGATGAAAATTATAACATATTAGATTACAATAGATTTAGTTATTAAATGTTAAATATCTATAGAGATAACACACATGTTTAGCTAAGAGTTAATTCACATATATAGTGTTAATTTATATATATTTTATTTTATCAAAAGAAAATAATTATATAAGAAAGAAAAAATAAAAAAGATCCTAAAATAAAGAGAAGAAATAGAATAGAGAGAGAGGAAAAAAAGATACAAATCAAAAAGAAAGAAAAAGAAGGAAATAAAGAAAGAGAGGGAAAAAAAGGAAGAGAGAAGAGAAAAAAAAGGGAAATAAACGCCAAGACAGAAGAGAAAAAAGAAGAAAAAAGGAAAGAAGGAAATAAAGAAAGAAAAAAGAAGGAAAGCAAAAAGAAAAAAGAAAAAAGAAAAAAAGGGAACAGACGCAAGAAGTAAAAGAAGAAACAAAAAAAAAATCAAAGACGAGTTTCGAACTCGCGACCTCCCTGAAACAAAGATGGTGCCTAACCATCAGACTAAACAAACTTCTTTAAAATGTTTTAACATATAAATATATAACTAGTTTTTCAAAAAAGTTGGGCCCCCCAGGCCCCAACGTAGCTCCGCCACTGGTTCCAACTATGCCTTTTGGCGTGCTCAAGCGATCTCTGCAATTAGAGCGCATGGCCTCTATGATTTCATCTCAACCAGTGCGGATTCGCCGCCTTCTCCCTTTCTTCCTGCACCTTCCAACGGTGTCTCACTGTCAAATCCGGCGCATGGCATATGGATTCGACGCGATCAGTTCCTCCTTAGCTGGCTTCTATCATCTGTCACTAAATCCATGATAGGTCATGTTGTTCATTGTCACACATCTCGTGATTTTTAGTCTGTTCTTGAGAGGCTATTCATGTCTCAATCCAAGGCAAGGATTATGCAGTTGCGTCTCCTACTCCAAAACACGAAGAAATGAGCTCTATCTGTTGAAGAATTCTTTCTCAAAATGAGAGGGTTTGCTTATCAACTTTCTACAATTGGTCAAGTCATCAATGATGATGAACTTGTGATGTATATTTTGTCTGGTATTGGTCCAGAATATGAGGCGTTGGTTGTTAATATCATGAATCGAACTTACACGCAAAACTTGCGAAATCCAAGATGCTTTTCGGCGTATGAGCTACGGCTTCAACAACAACATTCTCCAAATTTTGAGATGCAAGCTCACGTTGCCTATCGAGGTCAAAGCAAAGGTGCTGTCTCTCAACCACGTAGCTCAACTCCTGTAAATCGTGTTGGTTCAAATCGGTTCAAGTCTACATCCAAGAGCATTGTCTGCCAGCTTTGTGGAAGAACCGGGCATGTTGCCATCAAGTGTTTCAAACGCTTTGATATCCACTTCATAGAGAACAATTCCACTTCCCCTCAAGTCTATTTGTCAAAAGTTACACCTGCTGCCAATGTTGCTTCTCAGAAGTCATCTCCCGTAAATTCAGATTGGTTTATGGATAGTGGTGCTACAACTCATATCACAAACGACGTGCAGAATTTGGCTATCAACAATAACTACTCAGGCACTGATACTTTAATGGTTGGAAATGGTAATACTCTATCCATATCTTCCATTGGTTCAAACTCTATTGCCATATCTCCTAACCATTCTCTGCTTCTAAATAATATTCTTTATGTGCCTCAAATTACTAAAAATCTGCTTAGCATTTCTCGGTTTACAAAAGATAACCACGTTTCCATAGAATTTACTGACTACTTCATGTTTTGTGAAGGATTCCAAGACTCACAAGATTACATTAAAGGAGCTCTCACTAATGGTCTCTATCGACTGATCCGTCTCCTCTATCCCAAGTCTTTGATCACTCAATCTGTAGCAAGCTCTTCCTCATGTGGTTCTCTGTGTAATTCAATTCCTAGTTCAGTTTCTGCTCTTCAAAATACAACAGCTATTGAAAAATTTGCTGATTTTTGTACAACTTTAGATACTCTTCATAGATCTCTTGGGCATCATGCACCAAATGTACTAGCTAAAGTTTGTAATCTTCTTCACATTCCTTTTAAATCAACTGAGTTACATTTTTGTGAAGCCTGTAAACTGGGCAAAATGCATCAAACAATTCATGTCTCTCAACCAATTAAAACATCTTCTGCTTTTGAGCTTGTGCATTCAGATCTCTGGGGTCCTGCCCACTCTACTTCTACTACTGGCTACAAATATTACATTATCTTTGTTGATGATTTCACTAGGTATACTGGATTTATCCTCACTATAAAGTCCCAAACCAAGGCACCACACACAATTTCGCCATGATCAAATGTTAGTTTTCTTGCTCCATTAAAGCTTTTCAATCCAATTGGGGAGGGGTGAGTTTAGACCTCTTCTTGCTTACCTACACAATCAAGGGATTCATTTTCGATCCGTGTCCCTACATTCACTCGCAAAATGGCAAAGTAGAAAACATCAACATATAGTTGATGTTGGGCTAACTCTTCTTGCTCGCCTTTCTCTCCATTTTCTTATTGGTGGGATGCTTTTCGATCTGTTGTCTACCTTATTAATCGTCGCCAACTCATTCTCTCCATCATATTTCTCCTTTCAAGCCCTCTTCATACTACTCCAAACTACAAGTGGCTTAAGGTTTTGGATCGCATGTTTTCCATATCTCGGGCCATATAACCAACACAAACTTCAATATAGATCAGCAAAATGTATTTTTCTCGGCTATAGTGAAGTTCACAAAAGGTACAAGTGTCTTAGCTCCACCAATCGCATATATATATAGTCGACCTTTGTCCATTTCAATGAACAAGAATTTCCTACAATTCTATGTTTCCTCTGCGCAACTCTAAGTCATCTCACTCTTCAAATTTTCGATCGCTACCTATACTCGTTTCGATCTGAAGCTCCTCCTCACCACCATCTCCTTATCTCTTCTTCCATCATCATCATCTCCAACATCATCATCATCTCTACCTCTTCCATCATCATCATCATCATCATCATCATCATCACCTCTACCTCTATCCACATCTATCTCCTCGACTCGGTCTCTATCATCTTCACCATCACCACTGTTCCAATTTATTATCACCTAAGTTGCTCGCAATAGAACGAGGTCATTCTAGATTAATAAGCTAACTCAAGTCGTATTCACAAGGAAGGCTAAACAGGGCTTTATCGACGTCACACACAATCAACAGAAAGAAACTAAACACTCTAATCACGGTTTGGGGCTGACGTCACTCTTTAACTACCGATTAACTAGGCAGGTATAACGAAAGTAAATAAAAAACGTGACAAGAACTATACCTAAAACTTCAAGCATGAATTAAATACGTTTAAACCCTAATCTAATAAGAAAGATTAAAACTGGAAAACATGGATCATGGAGATTATCAATTCGAATAGATTCCAAAGCATAGAAATTACGGAAAGCAAGTAATAATGAATTGATAATTTAAAGAACAACGAGAACTCACTGATTGATAAATAAAAACGACAAACTGCAATAGATAGTCTTCCGAAGTAGAATCAATGTCGACAACCCAAAACATAGAAATCATTCCACATCAAAATAAATAAGACTAAGCTCTAATGAAAATATCTAAACTGTTTTTGCTCCCAAAGAAGAATTCTCGTAAACCCTAGCTGAAGGAAATCTAAAATCTGCTTGTCTACCGTCTTGGTGAGAGAGACCCTTAAATATATAAAGAAAATCCGCCAAGGTAGCGGTCGCTAGGAGTCGTGACCGTGACCATCATACTGGAATCGTCGACTAAAGGCAGGCGTGGTGCTAGGTAATAGCGAAGGCCGCCCTGCTGCTACTGGAACTTCTCCATAAACATGGGGCGGCGACCGCTAGGGCTCGTGATCGCCGCCTGCCGCTACTGGATCTTCTATGAAAAGAGGATCCAGCGACCGCTAGGCTCAGCGGTCGCTGCCTTGCTGTGTGGAGCTTCTCGAAAAACAGGGCCGGCGACCGCTAGGGTCCAGTGATCGCGCCTCCGCCATGTTGAAAACCTCATTGTCAAGTTCTTTAAAGGCGATCTAATCATCCACTTTCGCACTTAAAACTCATTTCTTGATTCTCAACTTGAGATCATAAACATACAAGAACGAGAGAAAATAAGAAACAACGGTGATAATAATCAAGGCAACAAGAAGGACGCATAAAATGATGCAAACGCGATCAATATCAACCTAAACAACTCCCCCACACACAATGCCTTGCTTGTCCTCAAACAAGTCTTAGTTCAAATCGATTAGGGAAAGTCTATCATAGAACTTGCTCAATCATACATCAACATCAAATTTGTTGCGAAAGCTCAAAAGGGTTAAAAGATCATTACCAAGTGTTTCCCTCATTCTGCACCTTCAATCAGATCATAACACAAGATAAGGGATGATGCGGGTTTTCAAAACTTGAAGACTAGACTCACATCAAACATCATACCAAACCATTATTCTTTTTTTTTTTTTTTTTTTTTTTCCCAAAGGATTAAAGGTGACCATTCGAGTCCGGGGACAGTCAGGTTATATGGCCAAATATTCACGAGATGAAAACATTTAGAGATCGTCTAAAGTATTCTCGTGTGGTTTCCCATGCTCATGGTTTCCAGCAGAGCAGAGACCTCCCAACTGAAACCTTAAACAAATAACACCTTTAATTTTAGGTGAATAATCAAACATATTAAAGGAGAGAGTCGGGTTATATGGCAATATTTCACAAGAGAGAATCAATTAGAGATCATCTAAAGCGTTCTCGTGTGGTTTCCCATGTTCATGGTTTCCAGAGGAACAGATACCTCCCAACTCAATCCCTAAAGAGAGAACGGACAATTTAATGCGAGAACTAGCATTTCAAGATCATGAATACCCACATCATACATTATCTCTAGTTATTACGTTAATCGGAATGCATCGAGGTGCCCCACAAAGAAGGTCAATCACCCAGACGAGAACACAACTCCAAATCAAATCAATGCATAATTATAGATTACGATCAAAACATATCCACTAAACCAATTTGAGACAAGAATGCCCAATAACGATCAAAGCGCGCCGAACAAGCAAGGAGATATGTTCACATTCCAACCACAACACGCGAGAACAAGAATGCACACAAAACAACACACCCTCCCCAACAAAATAACCAACAATGCCCACATTGTACGAAAAACAATAAAAGATCGAAGAAGACAACCCGTAATAGAGGAATAGGTTGTGGGATGTGTGGCGTTGACGAGCAAATCCATAGCCTGGAGACAGCAAAACAGGGAAAACAAACCAAGTAGCAAAACAGGGAAAACAAACCAAGCAGCAAATAAAAAAAACGCGCTACTCTACTCCCGGACACACACAAAATGAAAGATACGATCGAAAGCGGCGGTGACAAATCACTTGCGATCCGGAGGTGGTAGGATCATCAAGGCCCAATTGGACCATTCTTGGTTTAGTCGGCCATCCGCTGTTGTTTTCAAGACACGTTGATAGTGAAGAGCGGTCGTTTGAGAGAGTTGCCATAACCGAGCCTGTTCGGTTAGAAGATCGTGAGAGGCTGCGACTTGCTGCTCTAAGCGGTCCTGTCGCTGATAAATGTCCGTCCTAAATTCCCCAAAATCCTCACGAAAAGATCGAAAATCGGAAGTGAAAGACCCAAAAGCTTGCTGATAGACCCCAAAATCCTACTGAAAGGCATGAAATTCGTTTCTTTGCTCCCCAAACTCCGCTTGGAATGAATTGAAATCAGCAGCGAGAAGGGGGTTTCGGGAGCAGACGTGGAACCGGGGCCATGTTGCTGAGAACCAGATGCCATGCCTGTAGTGAAGGCATCTGCCATATGCTCATCATCATATGCAGCGTCGTCAAATAAATCGACATTCTCTATTTCGTGAGGAGGGACGGCTGGGTTGGCTGGAGCAGCGGCAAGTTCATTGAGGTGATTGCGAACACACGGACGATGGCTCGGTTGACACCATCTATAATCAGCAGTTATAATCTTGGCCAACTTCAACTCACTGAAATCGATACGTGTGCAGAAGATAGTGTCACTCTGTTCAAGGTCGGAAGGATCGAAGACTTGAAAGTGACGACCGATGGCACACACAATTAACGGCAGAGTGGCGTGGTAGCGGGATGTTGCCAGCATATTCTTAAAAGTAGATAGGATAAAATACCCGGCGCACACCCGAAAATTGTTAACTGCACAGTGAAGCAGATAAAGCTCTTGCTGATTGATCTTGTTGGCTTGTTCTTTACCAGTGATTGTGTACGCAAGAAACTTATGCAATATAGCCAATACATTGTTCCTTAAGAACCCAGAAAGCATACCCCCAGACCTCCAATTATGAAATCACGTAAGAGCGGTCCAGGCCGCATTAGGATTAAAATTATGGGGTAATGCATGATCGCCCACATGCGTAGGATGAAAACCCATAATTCTACATAGCTGAGACACAGTGAGACGACGAGGTATCTCACGTAGACGAAACGTACATGAACTCACATCAGCAGGTACATCAAGAGTAGACAAGAATTCATGAGTTAACACCTTAGAGCATTTAAAAGATAACGTAGCATATTTTGTTAAGCCCAACACAACTAAGTAACGCATAATTTCATCCACGCCATTCATTCGTGCCAATAAATCACAATCAAGACAGTGAGGGGATGTATATCATACCGAGTCCATCGATCGTAGAAACGACCCTCGAGCTTAGTTTCAATGAGGAAGGGACAGTTGTATTCCTTACGAAGGTCAATGGTTTCATCCGGGACTGCTGAACTGCTAGCCTCATTCTCGCCGGGACGTCTCTTGGTCCTCGTCATGTTGAATAGCAAAGGCGACGAAGTAGAGCACAAAAAGGGAGGAGAGAAGGCTCACTCGAACCGAAGCTCGCTGAAAAATTTGTATCACGGGACCTAGCGGGCGCTGGGGAAAAGAGCACGGAAGACCTAGCGGTCGCAGGGTCCTAGCAATCGCTAGGTCGATGAGACGCGGCGGAGGAGCTGAGCAAGCGTTGGCGGGCGAGGAGGTGGCGGCGGAGAGAGAGAGGAGAGGCGGCGATGGCGGTGGTGGTCGAGGATGAGGTGTAGGGAAAAACTAGGTTTAGCCCTCGCCCCGAGGATCTATCTTGGATATTTAATTCACCATACATTGATTATATTCCTAGCATGCATCTATATAATTAATTGCAACACGTTGGGATTTTTCGTGTTTACCTTTGGATCATCCGAGGTGGATCGAGCGGGATGAGCGAATCGGTCGGAACGGACGATCGACTCGTGCTGACCTTCCGGATCGTATCCGGTTACCCAATCTCCAACGTCGAGTGAGGACGAGCTATGGAGAATGCACCGGAAAATCGCCCAAGCTCTCACAATTTTCGAGAATATCACAATGATGATGGACGAAAATTATGCTCTCTATAATGAAGCATTAACCTAGACATTATCTCATACCTTATATTTATAATGCAATACCTTAATCCCATATGGAAATTACCATAATCCTATATGGAAATTAACATAATCCCATATGAAAATTACCATAATTCTTTATGGAAATTACCATACTCCCAGGATTATTATCATACTCCCAGGATTATTACCATAATCTTATATGGAAAGGATCTATGCATATACCATAAATATAATAATATCCTTGTAGGATAAAGAGAATAAAATCTTTCCTTTGAGAGCTATAGGGCCCGATTTCCACAAGATTACGGGCTGGATGAGCCGACCAGGATCAAATCTGAGGAATAAAGATGGGCCTCAAATAAATTAATTATCTTATGTTCACCCGAACATAAATTAATTTATAAACATTTATTCATGCCACTAGAGAATAAATCTTGACTTACCCTTTATTACCGAAGTTGAGTCGGACTTGCACTTAGACATTCTGAATCCCGTATTTAAGATATCGAACGTCCATTAATTATTTATAGCAATCATTGCTTAAAATAATTAATATCTTTAATTCCTTAGCGGTACCACTCAACCTTATTATTGTACTTGAGCTAACTCGACTGCGGGGTTTAGTACAATAAACCTTTTGAGCTCCTTAAGGGGGCGTCATCATCCTAAACGGATACGGTGACTCGTCTGAGATAACTAGCGTGACATAAAAGATCGCCACCACCCAAGATGCGGAGAATCTTGGGTTAGAACATATAACCCTCACCCATAACAAGTCAAAGTGATGGTCGACCTTCATACTCACCTAATACCTTATCGAGGTTTAGATCATCGTAAGTCATCGAGATCTTGGTTCTTCACGACGGTCGGATAGAAGAACACATCTCATCGTGATCCTTCAATACGTCGAGACGTGCAAAGATAGACAAGTAACTAAGTCAAGTCACTTCTTATCTATCAGAGCCTATACCGACAACTCGTCCTCAAGTTGTCTCGGTTGTGAAACTTTTATATCTCATTAAGCTTGACCAATCATACGGACTTCGTGATCTTCTACACAATTTGTATGATCTAACTTATATATGAGATAAGGGGACACGATATATGCAATCAAGTATTCAATTCAGATAGGAGATTGTAATAGTGGTAACGAAACATTGTATACAAGCTCAACCAAACCGCTTTCAAGATACAACCAACAATCTCCCACTTATACTAAAGCAAACTTTTAGTATACAATGTGTCTCTACTAGCTATTACAAACAACCATCACTTTGCTTCTCCCACTTATACAAAAGTTTCCTTTCTAAGTGGGTGCCATCAAGCGCAATCCAAGTCCTCTAACGTGTCCATCGTAGACTTTTGCGGCAGCTATTCGTGAATGGATCCGCTAGATTTTCCGTCGATCAATCTTTTCAATCAAGACGTCACCTCGCCTAACGATTTCTCGTATGACATGGTACTTTTCTCTATGTGTTTGGTCGCCTTGTGGGTCCGTGGTTCCTTCGAGTTTGCCATCGCACCGAGTTATCACGATGAAACTATGATACTCTTGGGCAAACCGGTACCACACCTAGATCCATGAGGTGGTTCTTGAACCATCTGACCTCATTAGAAGCCTCCGCGGCTACATATTCGGCTTCCATGGTAGAGTCCGCAATGCATCGCTGCTTTGCACTCCGCCAGATACGGCTCCACCTCTCAAGGTAAACACATAGCCCGAGGTTGACTTTTCTCATCACGGTCGGCTTGGAAATCCAGTCTGTAACCCAAAGGCATTAGACTATCTCGCATGGTAAACTAGCCTATAATCTCGAGTCCTTTTCGGTACTTGAGTATATGCTTCTTCGCGATCAATGAGCTTGTCCGAGGTTAGATCGATATCTAGCTACTATGCTACCGCATAGCGTATATCGGCCTCGTGCATAGCATTGCGTACATGAGACTTCCTCACGGCGGGCGTAAGGAACTTGTCTCATTTCCTCTATCTCCTTTGGTCATATAGGTGATGCGTCTTAGATAAAGGAACGCCATGTCGAAGGTAGCAATCCTTTCTTGGCGGTCTACATACTAAAACGAGTAATCACAGATCAATGTAAGACGCCCGAGATAAGCTCAACATTTTCTTCTTGCGATCTCGGTAAACTTTGATCCCAAGAATGTACGCATCTCCTAAGTCTTTCATTTGAAACGATCGGATAACCAACTCTTTACGTCGATAACGACTTCACGTTGTTTCCAACTAGAAGAATGTCATCTACATAAAGTGCAAGAAATACCACATCACCGTTAACATCTAACCGATACACACAACTCTCGCTAGGTAATCGGGTAAATCCATAGGACTTTACCACCTCGTCAAAGCGTAAGTTCCATGATCGGGAGGCACGCTAAGTCCATAAATGGACTTCTTAAGCTCCATACTAGATGCTCTTCACCCTTTACCACATAACCTTCGGTTCTGCATATAGATGTCTCTACCTTCCTCAAGGTAACCGTTTAGAAAAGCGGTTTAACATCCATTTGCCAAACCTCTAGGTTCAGTGGGCTGCTATGGCCGAAGAATTACGATGGACTTGAGCATTGCTACGCATAAAAGATCTCATCGAAATCGATGCCCTCAATCTGAGTGTACCTTCGCCATGCCACGGCTTTAAAAGCGAAACCTCTCCATCGAATCTCTCTCTCTCAGATATCCACTTACTACCTACGGCTTCCTTGCCATCCGGCAGAGTGTCTTTTCATATACATCCATAGCCGTTATGGACTCCATTTCTAAGTCCATAGCGGTGTGCCATAATCTTGCATCAATATCTTGATCGCCTCCTTGTATGTCCATGGGTCGATTATTGCTGTTCGTCTCCACGACTAAATCAAAGATTCACCCACGAACATAAATCGCTCGGGTTGACGAACAACCTCCCACTACGACGAGGTTCTACAGCACAATGGCAACGGTGGGTGCAGTAAACTTGTGGTTCTCTATCTTGCACAACTTGCTTTGGTAGGTACCACATGCGGTCGGTATCTCCAGTGGAACTCGACCCACTTCAATTTCTTGATGTATCTGGTGTCGATCCCTCCCACTAGACTCGACATCTCGTACCTTTGGCCTAATCGGTGGTGGAATACGATCATCTTCTAATTCTTGAAGAATGATTTCAACTTTGGATTTATGATTTTTCATGTAGTCCTCTTCTAAGAATCGAGCATTAGTGCTAATAATGACCTTCTGATCCTTAGGACTATAGAATAAACCACCTTTCGTTCCTCTAGGATAGCCAATAAACAGCCTTGTGTCGGATCTAGCCTTCAACTTGTCAGCCTTCTTGTTCAAAGACGTGTCCGGATCGCCCATATCCTTATGTGGCTTAAACCGGGCTTCGCCAAACCACAACTCGAAAGGGTCTTTTCGATCGACTTGGATGGTACTAGATTTAGCAAGTATGCACTGTTTCTAAGGCATACCCCTAACGAAATAGGTAATGTTGCATAACTCATCATTGATCTAACCATTTCCAAAAGAGTCCTATTTCTTCGCTCGACACACCATTTTGTCTGTGGTGTGCCGGTGAAGTCTTGTTGGGATGTAATCCCACACTTCACTAGATAGTCCATAAACTCGTTATCGAGGTATTCGCCACATGATCGGACCATGATGACTTGATACTCTTACCTAGCTTCGCCTCCACTTCCGCCTTAAACTCTTTGAATTTCTCAAAGCATTCGGACTGCGGTGAAGCGGTATACGTATCCGTACCTTGAGTAATCGTCAATGAAAGTGACAAAATACTGCACCCTCCACGAGCTTGTGTGGACATCGGTCCACACAGTCGAAATGGACTAACTCAACATTTCTTTGGCTCTATAACCCTTCGCTTTGAAGGGTCCGGTCGACATCTTACCTTCTATACAAGATTCGCAGATCGGGAACGAATGAGTAACCGTGAGATTTCCCAACGCCCATTCTTAGCCGCCTTTGGATCCTATTTAGATTGATGTGACCTAATCTAAGATGCCGAGAGAAAAGTGGTGTCATCTTCTGAAAAACTTTCTCTTTTAGGGTTTGTAGAAGATGCAACATAGTTATAGGTATTATGTTTTGCGTAAATAGTATAAAGCGAATTATATAAAGTGCCAACACGATAACCGTCATTTCTTATGATAGAAACACCACTATCAAAAATAATCGAATATCCATGAGTAAATAATTTCAAAGCGAAACAAGGTTCCACCGAAAATCCGCACATATGAAACGTCTTTCAAAACTAAAACTGTTGTCCCAAAACATAAAGAAACATCTCCAATCGCAATCGCCTCGACTTTCGCCGTGTTGCCCATGGAGATCGTTATCTCGCCATTAGCTAGCTCCTTATCCGCAGGAACCTCGCAAGGTGTAACAAACATGATCGATCGCACTGTGCCTACTACCCAAGAATGGGTAGAACAAGTAGCTAAGCATGTTTACATTACTAAAGCAAGCGGCGTACCTTGAGCCTTGAGCATAGGGCACTTAGCCTTCCAATGCCCGTCTTGCCGCACTTGAAGCACTTGCCTTCTCCTTTGGCTTCTTCAAGCCTCCGTGGCAGCCATGTTCTTGCTCCCATTACTCCCACTATTTCCTTGCTCTACCACCTTTGGTGCCCTTTTCTTTTCCCATTTTGTAACGGAAAATTTGGGCCCTTAGATGTGCTAGCAAGAGCATGTGCTCATTTTCCCATAACTCCTTCCGCAGCCACAAGATCATTAAACAACCGACTAAGTGTAAACTCGGTCTTGCTCATGATCGCATTCTGAAAGTTCTCAAAAGACTTGGGCGGTGTATTGGGATGATATCGACCTTGGCTTCGCCGTCAATACCTCCTCCCAACCGATCAAGACTATCCATGAGATGAGTCATGTGGGAGACATGTTCATGGACCGAACTTCCTTCTTCCATCTTACACGCCAAGATTTCTCTCATTGTGTGGAAGCGATCGTCCGATCCGATCGCCCAAACTTACTCGAGACTTGACCAAATATCGTCGCGTCTCACCATCGATCGATCTTTGCACTGCAAGCCTTTGGACATAGTAGTCATCATATAGCATTTAGCCATATTGTTCGACTTATTCCAAAGTCCGCCGACTCTCATTGCTCATTAGTCGATCGTCGATAAGGCATCGGGTTTAGGAGTAGTGAGAACAAACATGTGTTCTTCAATGATAAGAACATATTCCATGTTTCGCTTCCACTCGATAAAATTTGGACGGATAACGGATTTTGTCGCGAGCATATTGATTATCGGTGTAAGAGACATATCCGAAACGATAATGTAAACACATAAGCATACGATCGCATATAATTCGTAATAATATTGTAACCTTTGATAAAACAATATTAATTGAAACCTCCAATCGCCCAAGGAATCCCACATGCAAGCCACGCGTGTGGGCGCCACACATGAACCCCGACTGACTAAAATATACCTTTTAGTCGCTTAATTTCAATCCATGTCAACTTATCCTTATGACAAATGAAATTAACGATTGGACCTTACTAGACCACATCACTATCGCAAGAAAGGACTTCGCGGGAAGTTGTACTCGAGGTGATGTCTAAGCAATGACCACATTTTTAACAGCAGAAAATGAATTCTTAGAATTGGCATACTCACTAGGACCATACCGCTTCCAATTCAAATTCTTTTGTTATCTTATTTTATATCTATCTCTAGAGAACTTATGAAAATCGCACATGCAAGCCCACGCGTGTGGGCGTTTACATGAAACTCCCACTTCTCAATAGATTTAAAATATTTTATTTAGAAATCTCATCTAACAAACTTATGATAAACGGTGCAAGCAAGCCACGCGGTGGGCGTTTACTCACAAAGGCATCTCACTTTGTTTAGAGATCAAAGGTGGAGGTCTTGACATTTTAATTTGAAAAATTAATTTGTCGGGTTGCTTGCTTAGTCTTTTTATTCAAAAGGTTTGTCCATGCAGATCACGTAATCCTAGCATGCTTTTCTATAGAACTCAACATGTAAAACATGCTCGCAGTAATTCTAAAATATGCTTGATAAACGCGATAAACCTAGCATGCTTACTATGCGCATCCATTACGTAAAACACTTAAAGGTTTGTCAACGTAATATAAACATACATAACGTGCTCTTGCATAATTTAAACATCCACGACATGCATATGAACGATAAAATAAAATAAAACGCTCATCGCGCCCAATCGTGAAACACGCACATTCTCGCCTAATCTATTACATAGATTTGCAAAGTGCAATTAAACTTGAAAACGGGCCTCGCGTGCGGGCACGGACGGATTCAACAAATGGGCCTCGCGTGCACGGGCACGGACCGAAAAATCGGGTTGGGCTGGAATAGGGTGCGGGCGGGTCGGCCCATTTATCTTGGGCCGCACGCTAGGGCAAAGCCCGATCGTCGCGCCCTGCGACGCCGCGCCTACCCGTCTTCGCCGCGGGCTTCCTCGCGGTCGCTAAGGCGACCGCGACCGGCGAGCACGCTTGCGTACATCGGTCGGCGCGAACGTCCCGCCGAGACGCCATCGCCCGGCGGCGAAACTCACGACCGCTGAATCTGCTTGCGGCGCGGGTGTCTCGTGCACAACGCGCCCCGTCGCCCACTAGCTCGCACTGCCGCGTTGCCTTGCGGTCGAAACTCGCGACCGCTAACTTTTCCCGCAAGGCGCCAGGGATCTCGCGCGAACGCGCGCCCCGTAGCCCCCGCCCCTCGCGATCGCCCTCGCGACCGCGAGGCTCGCTAGCGAGAAAACGTCCAGGGGACACCCGCGAGACCTGTTTTTCCCCATCGTCTCGTCTTTCGTGCTTTCGTCTTCGTTCTTCTTTTACAGATAAGATTTACAGAAAATAAATCTAATCTAACCACGGATTTTCTCGTGGTGAAAAACAAAACCCAACAAAAACGAAAATGAGCCACGATGAACGACAGATCAACAAAAAATTAAACGCACGTAATAATCAAACGTGAATTAATCTAACAGAGCCAAGATACTGATCCCAGGCTCTGATACCAATTGTAGGGAAAAACTAGGTTTAGCCCTCGCCCCGAGGATCTATCTTGGATATTTAATTCACCATACATTGATTATATTCCTAGCATGCGTCTATATAATTAATTGCAACACGTTGGGGTTTTTCTCGTGTTTACCTTTGGATCTGTCGAGGTGGATCGAACGGGATGAACGGATCGGTCGGAACGGAACGATCGACTCGTGCTTTGACCTTCTGGACTGTATCCCGGTTACCCAATCTCCAACGTCGAGTGAGGACGAGCTATGGAGAATGCACCGGAAAATCACCCAAGCTCTCACAATTTTCGAGAATATCACAATGATGATGGACGAAAATTATGCTCTCTATAATGAAGCATTAACCTAGACATTATCTCATACCTTATATTTATAATGCACTACCTTAATCCCATATGGAAATTACCATAATCCTATATGAAAATTACCATAATCCCATATGGAAATTACCATAATTCTTTATGGAAATTACCATACTCCCAGGATTATTACCATAATCTTATATGGAAAGGATCTATGCATATACCATAAATATAATAATATCCTTGTAGGATAAAGAGAATAAAATCTTTCCTTTGAGAGCTATAGGGCGCCGATTTCCACGATTGTTACGGGCTTTGGATGGGCCAAATTCAGGATCAAATGCAAGGAATAAAGATGGGCCTCAAATAAATTAATTATCTTATGTTCACCCGAACATAAATTAATTTATAAACATTTATTCATGCCACTAGAGAATAAATGTTGACTTACCCTTTATTACCAAGTTGAGTCGGGCTTGCACTTAGACATTACGAATCCCGTATTTAAGATATCGAACGTCCATTAATTATTTATAGCAATCATTCGCTTAAAATAATTAATATCTTTAATTCATAAGACCACTCAACCTTATTATTGTACTTGAGCTAACTCAACTGCAGGTTTAGTACAATAAACCTTTGAGCTCCTTAAGGGACGCCATCATCCTAAACGGATACGGACTGACATCTGAGATAACTAGCGTGACATACAAGATCGCCACCACCCAAGATGCGAGAATCTTGGGTTAGAACATATAACCCTCACCCATAACAAGTCAAAGTGATGGTCAAGAACTCATACTCACCTAATACCTTATCGAGGTTTAGATCATCGTAAGTCACCGAGATCTTGGTTCTTCACGACGGTCGATAGAAGAACACATCTCACCGTGATCCTTCAATACGCCGAGACGCATCAAAGATAGACAAGTAACTAAGTCAAGTCACTTCTTATCTATACAGCAGCTTATACCGACAACTCGTCCTCAAGTTGTCTCACCGTGAAAACTTTTATATCTCATTAAGCTTGACCAATCATACGGACTTCGTGATCTTCTACACCTCGATGATCTAACTTATATATGAGATAAGGGGACACATATATATGCAATCAAGTATTCAATTCAGATAGGAGATTGTAATAGTGGTAACAGGAAACATTGTATACAAGCTCAACCAAACTGCTTTCAGTATACAAATCCAACATGAGGCACGGCGGCAGCGGTGGATGAGGAGGCGGCGTGGCGGCGGTGGATGAGGAGGCGGCGCGGCGACGGGGAAATGAGGTGGTGGAGAGGAGAGCTGATGGAAGATCCTGAAATGAGAGGAAAGAAAAAAAAATTGAGAAGGCGCGGCGCAAGGTGAGTAATGGAATAAAAAAATTAGGGTTACCCCTTTAAATACGCATGTGGACCGGCCGGTCGAGGATCCAGCGATCGCTAGGGTTCAGCGGTCGCTGCCCCTTCTCTCTGGAAAGGCATGTTAAACGAGGGGCCAGCGACTGCTGGAGTCCAGCGATCGCTGCCCATCCTCCCTGGAATAACCTCGTAAACGAGGTAACAACGACCGCTGGAGTCCAGCGACCGCTGCCCCTCCTCCCTGGAGTTTCTTCATAATCGAGGGGCCAGCGACCGCTGCGGACCAGCGATCGCTGCCCCTTCTCCCTGTAATATTTTCATAAATGTGGGGGCAGCGACCGCTGGGTTTCCAGCGATCGCTACCCCTGCTTCCTTTGAGATTGATTTCAACGTTGTCAGTATCCGCTCCTTTCTAACAAATTCCTGCACCCGCGAAACAAACATAATATCAGCTAAAACGAACAAGACAAAATAAAGGAAACAAAACAGAACGAAACAAAAGAAAAACGAGAGAAGACGTGGGTTGCCTCCCATGAAGCGCTTATTTAACGTCTTAAACTCGACGAAAATATGTTCAAGACGATGGTGGTTCGATCACACGAGTCGACTCCACGGTGAGATTGTATTGATCTCCTATAATATAAGGTTTTACCCGTTGACCATTTACCAAAAAAGAGTCCACCGAACCTTCCTTGGTGAGTTCAACCGACCCATAAGGCTTCACATCTTTGATAATAAACGGACCACTCCAACGGGATTTCAATTTATCGGGAAAGAGCTTCAAACGGGAATTGAACAACAACACTTTCATCCCGGGCTGGAGATCCTTGTGAACAATTCGTTTGTCGTGGAGAGCCTTGACCTTATCTTTGTAGATCCGAGCATTATCATACGCCTCATTACGCAGCTCGTCTAGCTCGGACATCTGAAGAAGGCGATGCTCTGCAGCTTTGGATAGATCCAAGTTGGAGGCCTTAATGGCCCAATAGGCCTTATGTTCAACCTCCACGGGCAAGTGACACGCCTTCCCATACACAAGACGGTATGGGCTCATTCCTAAAATACTCTTGTACGCGGTACGATATGCCCATAGAGCGTCAGTCAACTTATTTGCCCAATCTTTCCTCGAAGGCTGCACGGTCTTCTCGAGGATGCCCTTGATTTGTCGGTTGCTAGTTTCGGCCTGACCCGACGTCTGGGGATGGTAAGGGGTGGCGATCTTGTGCGTGATTCCATTCTTCTTCATAAGTTTCTCGAACAGCTTATTGCAGAAGTGCTTCCCACCATCGCTAATTATTGCACGGGGAAAACCAAACCTGCATAAAATGTTCTCCTGCACAAACTTGAGCACAACATGAGAATCACATGTCCTTGTGGGGATAGCCTCAACCCACTTGGACACGTAATTGACGGCAAGTAAAATGTATTCGTACCTATACGACTTAGGGAAAGGTCCCATGAAGTCAATCCCCCACACATCAAAAATTTCGACCACCAACACATTATTAAGAGGCATTTCATTTCTTCTACCAATCGACCCAACCCGTTGACACCGATCACAGGAAAGATAGAAAGCATGAGAATCTTTAAAGAGGGAAGGCCAAAATAAACCTGATTGGAGGACCTTATGAGCCGTCTTCTGCCCTCCAAAATGTCCGCCACAATGGGCTTGGTGGCACATCTCCAACACTTTAAATTGTTCCGGTTCAGCGACACAACGCCGGATCACCTCGTCATTTCCTAACTTGAATAGATAAGGATCTTTCCAATAGTATTGCCTGCACACATGTAGAAAACGCTTCCTCGCTTGGGAAGTAAGGTCAGGTCTCAGTTCACCACAAGCCAAAAAAATTGACAATGTCGGCAAACCAAGGCTTAGCAGAGACACTATAAGCATGTTCATAAGGGAAAGACTCCGTGATGGGACTTACAGTAGACTGAGAAGGGGAACTATCTAATCGAGACAAATGATCGGCAACGACATTCTCACTACCTTTCCTATCTCGAATCTCTAAGTCAAATTCTTGCAAAGGAGCACCCATCTAATAAGTCTAGTTTGACACGAGGTTTGGTCAACAAATATCGGCGGCGCATGATCACTATGGATTATGACTCTAGAACCAATGATGTAAGCACGAAACTTATCAAGTGCAAAATCACAACAAGCATCTCTTTTCGGTGGTTGATAATTTACTTGAGCATGATTAAGAGTTAAGCTTGCATAGTAAATCACACGCAACATATTATCAACCCGTTGACCTGAACACGACAACAACGGTAATTAGAGACATCACACATGATTTCAAACCAAGAGACCAATTAGACCAACAACGATGGGCACTACACAATCTCTCCTTCAACGTAGTAAAAGCATTAAGACAATCATTATCAAAATGAAAAGGAGAATCACGAGCTAACGAGACGACAAAGAGGTTGACATATTTTGAAAAGTCCTTAATGAAACGACGGTAAAAACCAGCGTGACCCAAGAAACTCCTTATTCCTTTAACATCCTTTGGTGGGGTAATTTTCAATCACCTCCACCTTAGCTCTATCAACCTCTATCCCTCGACTAGACACGACGTGCCCCAACACAATGCCACTTCGGACCATAAAATGGCTCTTCTCCCAAATAAGAGTGACACTATGCTCAATACATCGACTCAAAACACGTTCAATCTTCCACAGACAATCATCAAAAGAGTTTCCAAACACAGAAAAATCATCCATAAAGATCTCAACAAAGTCACTAAGCATGTCAGAGAAAATAGACATCATGCACCTTTGAAAAGTACCTGGTGCATTGCAGAGTCCAAATGGCATCCTTCGAAAAGCATAAGTTCCGTGTGGGCTGGTGAAGGCGATCTTGAACTGATCATCGGGGTCGATGGCGATCGATAATATCCGGACAACCCATCCAGAAACAAAAGAACTCGTTCCTCATGCAGTCTGCTCTAACACCGATCGATGAAGGAAGGGAAAGTGATCTTTCTTGGTGGGCGCTGAGCTTCCTATAGTCGATGCACATCCGCCACCCAAAGGACGGGTCCAGTGGACACCAACTCCTTCTTCTCGTTGAGGACCATAGTGATTCCACCTTTCTTAGGCACCACATGGACCGGACTGACCCATTGACTGTTGGCACATGGGTAGATGATTCCTTCGGCTAGAAGCTTTAAGATCTCCTTCTTCACTACATCGCTGAGCACGGGGTTAAGTCTCCGTTGTCCATCCTTATTCGGTACTGCTCCATCTTCAAGTTGTATCTTGTTCATGCACATGGCAGGACTGATACCTCGGATATCTGCCAAACTCCACCCGAAAGCAAGCTTATGTCTTTTCAACACGGAAACCAACAGAGATTGTTGGTGTTCAGTGAGTTCAGCAGAGATGATCACGGGCTTCTGCTCATTGTCCTCGAGGAAGACATACTTCAAATTCTTAGGGAGCTCCTTCAACTCTAACTTCTCGGTTTCAAGTGTAGTCTCCCTTTTCTCCTTGATCGGTTTTTTAAATTCGGCTTCTAGCATGAGCCTTTCTTCCATGTCTGCCGATCCTTCGAATACTTCCTCCAACCTGTGATCATGCACAAAAGAAATCTCAGCCAAGGGATCAATCGAATCAATAAACGAACAATCTTCAATGGCATTAATCGATGGCATGGCCTTATTATTATGCACGGAAACGAGACCTGTCCCTAAAACTGCCATCTTAATCTTACCATTCTTAACATCGACAAAGTGTTAGTCGTGGCCATAAAGGGTCTTCCTAACAACAATGTATGATCCCTACCATTCTCAAGACTTCACCTATCTCTAAAACCACAAAATCCATGGGCACAATCAACCCCAACACTCACAAGAATATTCTCTAGCACTCCTCTAGGATAACGAATAGAACGATCAGCTAGATGCAAACTCATGCGAGTAGGTTTCAATTCACCTAACTCTAATTCCTTAAAAATAGAGTAAGGCATAAGATTTATTCCAGCTCCTAAATCGAGCATACCAGAGCGCCTTACCATTTCCATAGCAATAGTGATAACGGTTACCGGATCGCGTTGCTTGATGGAAGAGGTTGCTGCATGATGGAACTTGCTACCTCCGAAACCATGATAAATTCTTCATCGGCGAATCTCCTCTTCTTGGACGAAAGCTCTTTGAAGAACTTAGAATAAGCGGGGACATTCCGAATCACATCCAACAAAGGTAAGTTCACATGAACCTTGGACAACATAGAGTAGAAGTCTAAGAATTGCTTGTCGAGCTTGACGTTCCTCAAGCGACTCGGGTAAGGAACCGGGGGCCGATATGGATTGGCCGACTTATGGAGCTGAACATCTGGTTGTTCCTGTTCAACTTCCTTCTCTGTAACTGACTCCTTCTCAACTTCCTGTTCCTCCACGACCTCTGGGAGTCTAACTTTATTATCTATCGTTTTCTCACTACGGAGAACTGTAATAGCTTGTGCTTGGTACGGTTGATGTCCTTGCCCGTATCTTACTCGATTGCTGCTCAGATTATGCTGGATTTGTATATCGAAAGCGCTTTGGTTGAGCTTGTATACAATGTTTCTGTTACCACTATTACAATCTCCTATCCGATTTGAATACTTGATTGCATATATCCGTGTCCCCTTATCTCATATATAAGTTAGATCATACGGTGTAGAAGATCACGAAGTCCGTATGATTGGTCAAGCTTAATGAGATATAAAAGTTTCACAAACGAGACGACTTAAGGACGAGTTGTCGGTTTAGCCGCAGATAGATAAGAAGTGACTTGACTTAGTTGCTTGTCTATGCCGGTACGCCTCGACGTATCAAGGATCACAGTGAGATGAGTTCTTCTTTCCGACCGTCGTGAAGAACCAAGATCTCGGTGACTTACGATGATCTAAACCTCGATAAGGTATTAGGTGAGTATGAGTTCTCGACCATCACTTTGACTTGTTATGAGTGAGGGTTATATGTTCTAACCCAAGATTCTCCGCATCTTGGGTGGTGGCGTTTTGTATGTCATGCTAGTTATCTCAGACGAGTCACCGATCCGCTTAGGATGATGACGCCCCTTAAGGAGCTCAAAGGTTTATTGTACTAAACCCCGCAGTTGAGTTAGCTCAAGTACAATAATAAGGTTGAGTGGTACTACTTAAGGAAATGAAGTTATTAATCGCTTTAAGCGATGATTGCTATAAATGATTAATGGACGTTCGATATCTTAAATACGGGGATTCGTAATGTCTAAGTGCAAGCCCGACTCAACTTCGGTAATAAAGGGGTAAGTCAACATTCTTTCTCTAGTGGCATGATCGAATGTTTATAAATTAATTTATGTTCAAATGAACATAAGATAATTAATTTATTTGAGGCCCATCTTTATTCCTTGCATTTTGATCCTCGGCCGGCCCATCCAGCCCATAGCTACAAGAAAATCGGTCCCCTATGTGCTCTCAAAGGAAAGATTTTATTCTCTTTATCCCACAAGGATATTATTATATTTATGGTATATGCATAGATCCTTTCCATATAAGATTATGGTAATAATCCTGAGTGTATGGAAATAATCCTGAGAGTATGGAAATAATCCTAAGATTATGGTAATATTCCATATAGATTATAGTAATATTCCATATAGGATTATGGTAATATTCCATATAGGATTAAGGTAGTGCATTATAAATATAAGGTATGAGATAAAGTCTAGTTAATGCTCACATATTGAGAACACATTATTTTCGAGATTAGAGAGTTTCTCTTGAGAGAATTTTCAAAATTCTAGTGAGAGCAAAGGGTGATTTTCCAAGCATTCTCCATAGATCGCCCTCACTCGACGCTGGAGATTGGGCAATCGGATACAGCCCGTAAGGTCAAAGCACGAGTCCGATCCGCTCGATCCGCTCATCTCGCTCCATCGACCTCTTCGCATCCAAAGGTAAACACGTGAAAACCCCAACGTGTTGCGCTTAATTATATAGACGCATGCTAGGTTTATAATCAATGTATGGTGAATTAAACACCCAAGATGGATCCTCGGGCGAGGGTTAACATACGCTTTCCCTACACTGGTATCGAGCCCGGGATCGAATCTCGGCTCGCTGGATTAATTCACGCTTGATTATTACGCGCTTTTATAATTGTGGATTTGTCGCTCATCATGGCTCGCTTGTTTTTGTCGGATTTTGTTTTTACACCACGAGAAAATCTGTGGTTAGATTAGATTTTATTCGTAAATCTTATCTCGTAAAAGAAGAACGAAGACGAAAGAACGAAGAACGAAACGACGGAAAAAGCAGTAGCTCGGCAATATCTCGACGGTATCTCGCGAAGCGAGCTCGCGGTCGCGAGGCAATCGCGGGCGCGGCGGTAGGCGTGCGTCACGCGACGAGATCCCTGGCGCCACGCGAAGCGATCGAGCGATCGAGCGATCGCGAGATACGGCCGCTGGCAAGCGAAGCGAGCTAGCGGGCGGCGACGGCGCGTTGCCGCGAAGCTACCCGCGCCATGGCGCGCATCATGGTCGCGAAGTTTCGTCGGCCGGGCGACGACGCCTCGGCGCACGCTCGCGCCGGGCGGTGGCCACGCATGTTCCGCTTGTCGGTCGCGGTCGCTTTAGCGATCATGAGGTAGCCCGCGAGGACACGCGGAAGCGGCGGACAAGAGGCTCAGGCGCTGGCCGGGCTTCGCCCTAGCGCTGCGCCCGCAAGACAGACAATGATCCGCCCGCACCATTTTTCCAGATTTTCCGGTCCGCGCCTGCACGCGAGGCCCAATTGTTGAATCCGTCCGTGCCCGCACGCGAGGCCCGTCAAGTTTAATTGCATTTTGTAAATCTATGTAATAGATTAGATTTAAATGTGCGTGTTTCACGATTGGGCGCTGATGAACGCTTTTATTTTATTTTTATCGCTCATATGCATGTCGTGGATGTTTAAATTATGCAAGAGTATGTTATGTATGTTTATATTACGCCGACAAACCTTTAAGTGTTTTACGAATTGGATGCGCATAGTAAGCATGCTAGGTTTATCGCGCTTATCAAGCATATTTTAGAATTCGCGAGCATGTTTTACATGTTGAGTTCTATAGAAAAGCATGCTAGATTTCGTGATCCGCATGGACAAACCTTTTGAATAAAAAGACTAAGCAAGCAACCCGACAAATTAATTTTTCAAATTAAAATGTCAAGACCTCCACTTTTGATCTCTAAACAAAGTGAGACGACGTGAGTAAACGCCCACACGCGTGGCTTGCTTGCACTGCTTATCATAAGTTTGTTAGATGAGATTTCTAAATAAAACATTTTAAATCTATCGAGAAGTGGAGTTTCATGTAAACGCCCACACGCGTGGGCTTGCATGTGCGATTTTCATAAGTTCTCTAGAGATAGATATAAAATGAGATAACAAAATAATTTGAATTGGAAGCGGTATGGTCCGAGTCAAGATACCAATTCTAAGAATTCATTTTCATTGTTAAAATTGTGGTCAATGCTTAGACATCACCTCAAGTACAACTTCCCGCCAAGTCCTTCTTGCGATAGTGATGTGGTCTAGTAAGGTCCAATCATTAATTTCATTTGTCATAAGGATAAGTTGACATGGATTGAAATTAAACGACTAAAAGGTATATTTTAGTCCGGGTCGAGGGGTTCATGTGTAAACGCCCACACGCGGGCTTGTATGTGGAATTCCTTGGGCGATTGAGGTTTCAATTAATATTGTTTTATCAAAAGGTTACAATATTATTATTACGAATTATATGCGATCGTATGCTTATGTGTTTTACATTATCGCTTCGATATGTCTCTTACGCCGATTATCAATATGCTCGCACAAAACTGTTATCCGTCCAAATTTTATCGAGTGGAAACGAAACATGGAATATGTTCTTATCGTCAAGAACACATGTTTGTTCTCACTACTCCCAAACCCGATGCCCTTCATCGACGATCGACTAATGAGCAATGAGTCAAGCGCACTTTGGAATAAGTCAAACAATACGGCTAAATGCTATATGATGACTACTATGTCCAAAGGCTTGCAATTGCAAAGATCGCCGATGGTAGATGCGATCGATATTTGGTCAAGTCTCGAGTAAGTTTGGGCGGTCGGATCGACACGATCCGCTTCCACACAATGAGAGAAATCTTGGCGTGTAAGATGGAAGAAGGAAGTTCGGTCCATGAACATGTCTCCCACACGACTCATCTCATGGATAGTCTTGATCGCTTGGGAGGAGGTATTGACGGCGAAGCCAAGGTCGATATCATCCTCAATACACCGCCTAAGTCTTTTGAGAACTTTCGCGTGAATGCGATCATGAGCAAGACCGAGTTTACACTTAGTCACTGCTTAATGATCTCGTGTCATGGAAGGAGTTATGGAAAAGGAGCACATGCTCTTGCTAGCACATCTAAGGGCCCAAAATTTTCATCGCAAAATGGAAATAGAAAAGGGTGCCAAAGGTGGTAGAGGCAAGGAAATAGTGGGAGTAATGGGAACAAGAACATGGTTGCCACCGGAGGCTGAAGAAGCCAAAGGAGGCGGCAAGTGCTTCAAGTGCGTAAGATCGGGCATTGAAGGCCAAGTGCCCTATGCTCAAGGCTCAAGGTACGCCGCTTGCTTTAGTAACGGAAACATTTTTAGCGACTTGTTCTACCCATTCTTGGGTAGTAGATACTGGCGAATCGATCATGTTTGTTACACCTGCGGGGTTCCCGCGACAAGGGAGTCGCTTGATGGCGAGATAACGATTCCATGGGCAACGCGGCGAAAGTCAAGTCGTTGCGCTTGGAGATGTTTTTATGTTTTGGGACAACAGCTTTAGTTTTGAAAGACGTTTTATATGTGCCGGATTTTCTACGGAACCTTGTTTCTGCTTTGAAATTATTTACTCATGGATATTCTCGTTATTTTTGATAGTGGTGTTTCTATCATAAGAAATGACGGTTATCCGTGTTGGCACTTTATATAATTCGCTTTATACTATTTCTCAAAACATAATACCTATAACTATGTTGCATCTTCATCAAACCCTAAAAGAGAAAGTTTTCTTCAGAAGATGACTCTACTTTTCTCTCGGCATCTTAGATTAGGTCACATCAATCTAAATAGGATCCAAAGACCGGCTAAGAATGGAGCGTTAGGTGATCTCTCGTTACTCCGCTCCCACCGCGAATCCTATAGAAGGTAAGATGTCGACTGCACCTTCAAAGCGAAGGGTTATAGAGCCAAAGAAATGTTGGAGTTAGTCCATTTCGACTGTGGGACCAATGTCCACACAAGCTCGTGGAGGGTACGAGTATTTTGTCACTTTCATCGACGACACTCAGTACGGATACATATACCGCTTCACCGCAAGTCCGAATGCTTTGAGAAATTCAAAGAGTTTAAGGCGGAAGTGGAGACGGCTAGGTAAGAGTATCAAGTCATCATGGTCCGATCGCTGTGGCGAATACCTCAAGAACGAGTTTATGGACTATCTAGTGAAGTGTGGGATTACCTCCCAACAAGATTTCACCGCACACCACAACAAAATGGTGTGTCCGAGCGAAGAAATAGGACTCTTTTGGAAATGGTTAGATCTATGATGAGTTATGCTACATTGCCTATTTCGCTCGGGATATGCCTTAGAGACGGCGGCATACTTGCTAAATCTAGTACCGCCCAAGTCACCGAAAAGACCCTTTCGAGTTGTGGTTTGGGCGAAGCCCGCTTTAAGCCACATAAGGATATGGGGCGAAAGACATGTGCCGAACAAGAAGGCGACAAGTTGGAGGCTAGATCCGACGCAAGGTCGTTTATTGGCTATCCTAGAGGAACGAAGGTGGTTTATTCTATAGTCCTAGGATCGGAGGTCATTATTAGACTAATGCCCGATTCTTAGAAGAGGATTATATGAAAATCATAAGTCCAAAGTTGAAATCATTCTTCAAGAATTAGAAGATGATCGTATTCCACCACCGACAGGCCAAAGGTACGAGATGTCGAGTCTAGTGGGAGGATCGACACCGATACTTCAAGAAATTGAAGTGGGTCGAGTTCACCGGAGATACCGACCGCATGTTGGTACCTACACAAAGAAGTTGTGCAAGTTAGAGAACCACAAGTATCTGCACCCACCGTTGCCATTGTGCCTATAGAACCTCGTCGTAGTGGGAGGGTTGTTCGTCAACCCGAGCGATTTATGTTCGTGGGTGAATCTTCGGATTTAGTCCCAGCAGACGAACATGCAATAATCGACCCATGGACATACAAGGAGGCCATACAAGATATTGATGCAAGATCATGGCACACCGCTATGGACTTAGAAATGGAGTCCATAACGGCTATGGATGTATATGAAAAGACACCTCTACCAGATGGCAAGGAAGCCATAGGTAGTAAGTGGATATACAAGAGGAAGAGAGATTCCGATGGAGAGGTTTCGCTTTAAAGCCGTGCTTGTGCGAAAGGGTACACTGATTGAGGGCATCGATTTCGATGAGACCTTTTCACCGTAGCAATGCTCAAGTCCATCGTAATTCTTCTAGCCATAGCAGCCCACTTGAACCTAGAGGTTTGGCAAATGGATGTTAAACCGCTTAAACGGTTACCTTGAGGAAGGTAGAGACATCTATATGCAGAACTCAAGGTTATGTGGTAAAGGGTGAAGAGCATCTAGTATGGAAGCTTAAGAAGTCCATTTATGGACTTAAGCGAGCCTCCCGATCATGGAACTTACGCTTTGACGAGGTGGTGAAGTCCCATGGATTTACCCAGTTGCTAGCGAGAGTTGTGTGTATCGGTTAGATGTCAACGGTGATGTGGTATTTCTTGCACTTTATGTAGATGACATCCTTCTAGTTGGCAACAACGTGAAGTCGTTATCGACGAAAGAGTTGGCTATCCGATCGCTTTCAAATGAAAGACTTAGGAGATGCAATGCATTCTTGGGATCAAGGTTTACCGAGATCGCAAGAAGAAAATGTTGAGCTTATCTCGGCGCCTTACATCGATATCGTGATTACTCGTTTTAGTATGCGGACCGCCAAGAAAGGATTGCTACCTTCGCATACATGGCGCCTTTATCTAAAACGCACCACCTATGACAAAGAAAGGAGATAGAGGAATGAGACAAGTTCCTTACGCTCGCCGTAGGAAGTCTTATGTACGCAATGCTATGCACGAGGCCCGATATCTCGCTATGCGGTAGGCATAGTAGCTAGATATCGCCTAACCTCGACAAGCTCATTGATCGCAAGAAGCATATACTCAAGCACCGAAAAGGACTCGAGATTATAGGCTAGTTTACCATGCGATAGTCTAATGCCTTTGGGTTATACTGACTGGATTTCCAAGTCGACCGTGATGAGAAAAAGTCAACCTCGGCTATGTGTTTACCTTGGGAGGTGGAGCCGTATCCTCAAGGAGTGCAAAGCAATGATGCATTGCGGACTCTACCATGGAAGCCGAATATGTAGCCGCCTGAGGCTTCTAAGGAGGCAGATGGTTCAAGAACCACCATGGATCTAGGTGTGGTACCGGTTTGCCCAAGAGTATCATAGTTTACAAGGATAACTCGGTGCGAGGGCAAACTCGAAGGAACCACGGTCCCACAAGGCGACCAAACACATAGAGAGAAAGTACCATGTCATACGAGAAATCGTTAGACGAGGTGACGTCTTGATTGAAAAGATTGATACGACGGAAAATCTAGCGGATCCATTCACGAAGAGCTCGCCGCAAAAGTCTACGATGAACACGTTAGAGGACTCGATTGCGCTGATGGCACCCACTTAGAAAGGAAACTTTTGTATAAGTGGGAGAAGCAAAGTGATGGTTGTTTGTAATAGCTAGTAGAAAGACACATTGTATACTAAAAGTTTGCTTTAGTATAAGTGGGAGATTGTTGGATTTGTATACCGAAAGCGCTTTGGTTGAGCTTGTATACAATGTTTCGCTACCACTATTACAATCTCCTATCCGATTTGAATACTTGATTGCATATATTCGTGTCCCCTTATCTCATATATAAGTTAGATCATACAAGGTGTAGAAGATCACGTAAGTCTGTATGATTGGTCAAGCTTAATGAGATATAAAAGTTTCACACCGAGACGACTTAAGGACGAGTTGTCGGTTTAGGCAGCAGATAGATAAGAAGTGACTTGACTTAGTTGTTTGTCTATGCCGGTATGCCTCGACGTATTGAAGGATCACAAGTGAGATGAGTTCTTCTTTCCGACCGTCGTGAAGAACCAAGATCTCGGTGACTTACGATGATCTAAACCTCGATAAGGTATTAGGTGAGTATGAGTTGACCATCACTTTGACTTGTTATGAGTGAGGTTATATGTTCAACCCAAGATTCTCCGTGATCTTGGGTGGTGGCGATCTTGATGTCACGCTAGTTATCTCAGACGAGTCACCGTATCCGCTAGGATGATGACGCCCCTTAAGGAGCTCAAAGGTTTATTGTACTAAACCCCGCAGTTGAGTTAGCTCAAGTACAATAATAAGGTCGAGTGGTACTACTTAAGGAAATGAAGTTATTAATCGCTTTAAGCAATGATTGCTATAAATGATTAATGGACGCTCGATATCTTAAATACGGGATTCAGAATGTCTAAGTGCAAGCCCGACTCAACTTGTAATAAAGGGTAAGTCAACATTCTTTCTCTAGTGGCATGATCGAATGTTTATAAATTAATTTATGTTCGGTGAACATAAGATAATTAATTTATTTGAGGCCCATCTTTATTCCTTGCATTTGATCCCTGGGCTGGCCCATCCAGGCCCATAGCTACAAGAAAATCGGTCCCCTATGTGCTCTCAAAGGAAAGATTTTATTCTCTTTATCCCACAAGGATATTATTATATTTATGGTATATGCATAGATCCTTTCCATATAAGATTATGGTAATAATCCTGAGTGTATGGAAATAATCCTGAGAGTATGGAAATAATCCTAAGATTATGGTAATATTCCATATAGGATTATAGTAATATTCCATATAGGATTATGGTAATATTCCATATAGGATTAAGGTAGTGCATTATAAATATAAGGTATGAGATAAAGTCTAGGTTAATGCTCACATATTGAGAACACATTATTTTCGAGATTAGAGAGAGTTTCTCTTGAGAGAATTTTCGAAAATTCTAGTGAGAGCAAAGGGTGATTTTCCGAAGCATTCTCCATAGATCGTCCTCACTCGACGCTGGAGATTGGGCAATCGGATACACCCGTAAGGTCAAAGCACGAGTTCGATCCGCTCGATCCGTTCATCTCGTTCCATCGACCTCTTCAGATCCAAAGGTAAACACGTGAAAACCCCAACGTGTTGCGCTTTAATTATATAGACACATGCTAGGTTTATAATCAATGTATGGTGAATTAAACACCCAAGATGGATCCTCGGGCGGGTTAACATACGTTTTCCTACGATCTCGATTCATAGAATTTGAAATCGCCCAACCCGGCCTTCAAGGCGCTATGGTCGCCTCTTGGGACTTAATGGTCCTCTTGAGCTTCTCTTGCTAACTTGCTCTCTTCATGAAAGCGACCAAACAAATCCTAAGGATGTTTTGGGAGGGCGCTTGGTCGTGGAGGAGAATGAATCATTTCACGAAACTACGGCGGAGGCGGGTAGTACTGTTGTTGAGGCGGTAGTACCCTGCTGGGAAGGTGGATAGTACCCTTGTTGAGGAGTAGGGTAGTCGCCGCTGCCGAGGTGGATAAAACTACTGGGGGTCATGAGTATGAAAATTCAACCCGACCTTGTCCTCGGTTCTGGCCCTTCCAAGTTGCACTGCTCTGAGGTCTCCACCTCGTAAGTTGTTGGGGTGGATTCTGATCAAACGGTTGTCATGGAGGGTATCCCCGAGCAAAGAAAGACTTCTGCACCTCCTTCAAATGTCATCTCCCATTCTGCACAACCGTTTCATCGTGGGAGGGATCTCCACGATAGGACATGGTTCTCGATTCTCGCTCTTGTTTCACTAAGAGTGAGGCCTTGCCCATTTTCAGCTCTTGGAGTTCTCTCATCATGTCACCATTTGTTTCCTCACAGAGCTCCCTCCAATTTCCTTGATCTCGACTCGCTTAGAACGAGTGGTCTTCATCGTGAATTAGCGGCCAGAGTGTCAAAATCTCCACCGCTTGCTCCCCGCCTTCTCGTAAATCTTTCCTCCAAAGAATCGTGTCCACTATGAACTAATAAGTATGTTGCAATCCATTATAGAATATTTGCCACAATAGTTCAGGCACAATCTGATGATGTGGACACAATCTGATGATGTGGACACTGCTGAAGCAATTCTCTGAACCGGTCCAATGCTTCATGGAAGGACTCGTCTGCCTCTTGAGAGAACTGCATTATTTGAAGTCTGATCTCTTGCGTCTTGTGATTTGGATAGTATTTGAGCAAGAAGGTCGTGCTCACGTCTTTCCTAGAGGGCAGAGATCCTGCTGTGAGGGAGAGATACCACGACTTGGCTCTGTCCTTCAAAGAGTAAGGAAAACACTTCCTCAGGAGTTCATCTTCACTAATGGTTAGTAACGAGATAGATTGCACAGCGGTGCCGAACTCCCGGATAAATAACAAGGCATCTTCATTTGGCATCCCATAGAACGTGGGCAGCATATTCACGTGATTGTGCTTGAGCTCATAATTTCTCCCGGCGGGTGAGAGGACGATAGCTGATGTCGTGACCCCGTAGGCTGGTCTGGCAAAATCCCCCAACGTCTTAGGTGCATCATTTGGTGCTTCGGCCATGATCACAAGCTTTTCTTAGAACAATAACGCTAGATTGCAAACGTTACGAAATCTCTCCTCGAACACACTGTCTCTTCTATTGATATTGTCGACGAAGGGTGCTAACGTTAGTTTCAAACTTCGACGACCTAGTATAAACAACACCAAACAAAAAGATCAAACGCACCTGAAGGAGAAAAAGGGTAACCAACAAAAAAATAAATAAATAAATAATACGGAAAAAACACAACGCAAATAAAAGCCTAAAGCCTTCCCCGGCAACGGCGCCAAAATTTGTTCCAACTTATTATCACCTAAGTTGCTAGCAATAGAACGAGGTCATTCTAGATTAATAAGCTAACTCAAGTCGTATTCACAAGGAAGGCTAAACAGGGCTTTATCGACGTCACACACAATCAACAGAAAGAAACTAAACACTCTAATCACGGTTTGGGGCTGACGTCACTCTTTAACTACCGATTAACTAGGCAGGTATAACGAAAGCAAATAAATAACGTGAACAAGAACTATACCTAAACCGCAAGCATGAATTAAATACGCTTAAACCCTAATCTAATAAGAAAGATTAAAAGCTGAAAACATGGATCATGGAGATTATCAATTCAATAGATTCCAAAGCATAGAAATTACGGAAAGCAAGTAATAATGAATTGATAATTTAAAGAACAACGAGAACTCACTGATTGATAAATAAAAATGACAAACTGCAATAGATAGTCTTCCGAAGTAGAATCAATGTCGACAATCCAAAACATAGAAATCATTCCACATCAAAATAAATAAGACTAAGCTCTAGTGAAAATATCTAAACTGTTTTTGCTCCCAAAGAAGAATTCTCGTAAACCCTAGCTGAAGGAAATCTAAAATCTGCTTGTCTATCGTGCGCGGCTGAGCGAGATCCTTAAATATATAAAAGAAAATCCGCCAAGGTAGCGGTCGCTAGGAGTCAGCGACCGCTGACCATGCGCCCTGGAATGCGTCGACTAAAGACAGGGCAGCGGGCGCTAGGGAATAGCGAAGCCGCCTTACGCTACCGGAACTTCCCCGCAAACATGGGGCCAACGACAGCTAGGGCTCAGCGGTAGCTGCCTTGCTACCGGATCTTCTCTCGAAACAGATCCAGCGACCGCTAGGGCTCGCCGTCGCCGCCTGCGCTACTGGAGCTTCTCAAAAACAGGTCCAACGGTCACCGCCTCCGTGTCAGAAACCTCATTGTCAAGTTCTTCAAAAGGGCGATCTAATCATCCACTTTCGCACACTTAAAACTCTGTTTCTTGATTCTCAACCTGAGATCATAAACATACAAGAATGAGAGAGAAAACAAGAAACAACGGGTGATAATAATCAAGGCAACAAGAAGGGACGCATAAAATGATGCATGAAACGCGATCAATATCAACCTGTTGAAGAAGTTTTGTCAAATCCAGATTGGTGTTCAGCCATGGAAAAGGAAATTCAAGCTTTAAACATTAAGGGTACTTGGATTCTCATTCCTCCTTCTCCTTTGTACAAAATTCTCAGTAACAAATGGGTGTTTCGTGTTAAAACTTTGTCCAATGGAGAACTTGATAAGCTGAAAGCCAGGTTAGTAGCTCGTGGATTTGAGCAGCTTGTTGGGGTGGATTTTCTTGAAATATTTAGTCCCGATGTCAAGGCTTCTACTATCCGGATGGTGTTTGCCTGGTCGCTTCTGACATCGGGTTATTCAAAGAACTTGATGTTAATAATGCTTTCTTAAATGGAGATCTTGAAGATAACATTTATATGGTTCAGCCTCAAGGTTTTGAAGATAAACAACATCCTAACTATGTTTGTAAATTGCAGAAATCCCTTAATGGTCTTCGCCAAGCTCCTCGAGCCTGGTATGATAAGCTTCGTCACTGTTTATATGATCTTGGTTTCAAGAGATCAGATTCTGATTTCTCTCTCTTTCACAAACAAGAGAATGGCACGTTGCTTCTTATATTGATCTATGTTGATGACATTTTGGTCACTGGTGACAGTCAAGCTGACGTTCTTAGTGTCATTGCTCTACTCAACAAAGAATTTGTTCTCACTTCGTCTGTAGAAGTTCAATATTTTATGGGCATTGAAGTTGTCAAGGATAAATCCATATTCTCTTCGTCAGACTAAGTACTTGAACGAGCTTCTTCAGAAAATAGGTATGAGTAATTATCACTCTTGTTCTACTCCAATGACACGTGCTACCAAGTTATCTAAAGAAGGTAGGGCGCCTTTCTCGGATCCTTCACTCTATCGTAGTACCATTGGAGCTTTGCAATACCTCACACATACTAGACCTGACATTGCTTTTGCCGTCAACAAACTTAGTCAATTTTTACATCATCCAACCACCTCACATTGGTATGCCTGCAAAAGAGTTCTGCGATATCTTAAAGGTTCTGCGTTTCTGGCTTTACATTTTCAGCCTTCTTCCCCTACACAATTGGTAAGCTTTGCTGATGCCGACTATGCTAGCTGCGTTGATGATAGACGCTCAACTGGGGGCCATTGCGTGTATTATGGAGACAACTTAATTACTTGGAGTTGTAAGAAACAACAGGTGGTTTCTAGAAGCAGCACCGAGTCTGAATACAGATCCCTTGCTAATGCTACCACGGAGGTTATCTGGCTTGACTCCTTGTGCCGTGAGCTTGGGATTTCAGTTGCTTCTCCTCATAAAATCTGGTGTGATAACTCCAGTGCAATTGCTTTATCCTCCAATCCCGTCTTTCATGCTAGAACCAAACACATTGAGGTGGACGTTCATTTCATTCGGGAAAAAGTTCAAGATAAGTTTGTTGAAATCGGCCATGTTCCTGCTGAAGATCAAATTGCTGATTTGTTCACTAAACCCCTCACTGAACCTCGGTTTTGCTATATTCGAAGCAAGCTACTCCTCGCACCGGTGCATGGTCTTGGCTAGCTCGCAGAAGTTTCTTTGGTGCATATTGAAGTATTCTGTTAATTGTTAGTTTGAGTTGTTTAGTTTCTTCTGTTAGTTTGTTAGTAATCTTGTTAGTTAGTTGGTTGTTTAAGTCTGTTAGTTTGTTAGTTAGAATTTACGGTTTTCTTTATCTCTTTGTATAAATACATGCATGCATGTATTTCATTAATTAACTCAGCATAATAAAATTTTCGTTTTACAGTTTGCTCTTTCATTCTCGTCTCCATCTTCTTCTCTCTCCATGTTCTCAGTGCGTTTCAACAGAATGGAACTCGTTGATTGGCTGCTGCTCGAGTGGGACCGGGCACCTGTCTCTGGCATAGGGGTGTTGTCGTCATATTTGAAAGATGATGAGGGTATTTTGCGAAAGGAAGTCTGCGTCTGTGTGTGGGATTTGGGGTGTGGGAGATGGGCGGAGGTGGGTGTGGATGGGAAGGAGAGAGGTGGTGGTGACTGGTGAGAGTGGATTTAGAGAGAGAAAGTTGTGGCCATTCTCTCTCTTTGCAATTTTTGTTGCGTCTGGAAAAAAAAACTTGTTTGGCGCAAATTATATGATAGAGAGTATAGTTCGCTCGTATCGGACTTTTTTTTAAAGGTAGTAGTAATCGAAATTTAAATATATTTTAAAATATATAGAGAAACAATTAATTGAATTAATTAGCTCGAGTGGATTAAGGATATCAATCGGATCAACCCATTCGTGTTCAAGTTAATCCATTCGGTTTGTTTACTATTCTCGATTGATATTTTTTTCAGATTAGAAATATTCAATCTTAATCAATTCTCAGGTTTCGGACTAACCCATATAGTCAATCGGACCAGAAAATTTAATAAAAATAAATAAAATATATTTATTTTTCCTTGATAATCATAATTTTATAACAAATATTTTATATTAAAATTTGGAGTAAAAAAGTCAAAGAAGTAAAATAATAAGTATAACTTTTGAATATTAAACCAAAACACATTATAAAAGTAATTTTTATTCTTTTAAAATCTTGTTCTACTCACTTTCAAAAGCAAATAATGAAGTTTGAAAACCATGTAACTAGAAGAATTTTAATTAATCGAGAACCTACTCGATTTTTGGGCTAGCTCATTCGGATTCGAGCTATTTTCGGACCAATCCACTCGGATTGCCGGGCTATTCGGGTTGAAATTTTTTTCGGATTAGAAATTTCCAATCTATATACGAACCGAGTCGAACCGAACCCTACCAAGCTCGAGCTCGGCTCGTTTAAATTTTATTCGGTTCGAGTTCGACTAGAGTTCGGATTCGAACTTTAAATTGAACTTGAACTCGGTTCACTGTAAAATTTTTGAGCTCGCGGACAGCTCGAATTCGGTTCGATAACTACTCGTTGATATATTTGAACTCGAGTTCGAACTCTGTTCGTATTCAACTTTGCTCGTTTTCAAGCTCGAACTCGAGTTCGAATTATTAAATTTTATAATTTATTATTAGAACTATAATTATATTAATATGAGTTTTAATTATTTAAATATATGAAAATAATTTATTATTTCATATGTTCGCGAACATGTTCGCGAACTGGCTCATTTGAGTTTGAACCGATCACGTTCGCGAGCTCACGAACCGAACATTCCTAAGCTCGAGCTAGGTTCGAAAATCCTATGGAGCTCAGTTCGAGGCTCGGGTTCAACTCATTTGCTAAACGAACGAATTTCGAACAAGCTTTTTCAAGTCGAGCTCCAAATAGATCACGAGCGGCTTAATTTGTTTACACCCCTAAATCTAATCCTATCGTATTATCAATCTATTTGAACCAACTCATGGATTTCGAGCTCAATTGACATCCCTACGAAGGACTAATATAAAATTCACCGGTTTGTCAGTTATAGTAGAAGTCAAAAGTTGGAGAATGATGCTCAAAATATTAGTAGTTGTAACTAAAATTTTGACTATGATACTCCTATGAGTTGTATACCGTAAAAAACATATTATTCCCTTGAAAAGAAGTAAATAACTCGTTTTACTTTCTTTCACAATGACAAAGATTTATGTACTGGTATACATATATCTGATTTACATGCTTTCTTTCAAAAGATTTCAAATAATGGACTACAAACCCTCTTTTTATGTACCTTCTATTGCTCTTTTTATGTATCTTCTATTGCTTGCTTGTGACCTGTGTGTATATACAAATGCATGCTGTAACATCATATTTTTATATTCCACTTTCATTTTATCCCTTAAACGATGCCCATCTTAGACACAATAATAGAATATATAATGACACATAACGAACAGCACAAATTTAGTTGTCACTTTACTTTCAAAATAAACATTCATCATTTTTCTTTTTTAAGCAAAGGTAGAAATATACAAATTAAAATCTGTTTCACTTTTCCTTTTAACACACTCTTGTCAACAAACTGCAGAGACCCTTTTTGTTACATTTGCTATTTCGAGGATCTCAACAGATTTAAAAACTCAGTTTTTCCTTTTGTGTTCTGTCCTCTGTTTATTTAAGACATTCTCACAAATAGATGATAATAACTACACTGTTTTCAACCCTAAAAACACGAAGAGAGAGAAACCCCTTATAATTTCTCTCTCGTGTTTTTTGGACTAGACAATTAAAAGAACCAAGCTTTGCCTAGCAGAAATTTACCAAAGTTCTTCCCCAGCTGCACACTTTTGTGCCAACTTTGAAGTTAAGGACTTACTCTTTATATTCCGAATTGGCTGCGTCCAGTTCCCACTTTGAATGAACCAACACTTCCCAATTCAGCTATAAATTTCCTGCGAAGCAACAGCCTTGGGTCCAGACGAATTCTTGAATTTCCGAGTTTTGCTCACAACTGGCTCTTCGAGTCCAGAGACGAGCACTCAGCTACTGCTACAATGGTTATTATTCCTGATATTTACAGCTCTCGGTTCTACGCACACTTAGGCGCTGCAGACACTTGAGGCGGGTAATGATCTGTGCAAAAGAAGGGCGTGCTTGTGGATATCTGCACGAGATGGAGCCTCTGAGTCGGTTTAAAGGTGGAATCAACAGGAATAATAGGCTAAGTCGGGAACTTACCTATCCCAACAGTCACTTATTATCTCCGCTACCAGGGGATCAACCGTGGGCGGGATCTCAAGGTGCCTACCCTGGAAACCAACAGCTCCAACCACCTGCATTGAGTTCATCTCTCTCCATGGCACGCGCAGTGTTGCCAGCTCCCACAATATGACTCCAAAGCTATATACATCCGATCTGTTAATTCAAAGAAATTGACCTTATTAGTGAGATTCAAAACAAAACATCAGTTGTTACCGCCTTACAGGGACACCATTAAACTCACTTCTCATTGGATGGTTCATTTCTCAGAACCTCTGGGGCCATCCATTCTGCCTGCAAATCCCGAAAATTACAAATAAATATTCAGTACCAGTTCAAGTACTTTCAGGTTACAAAAGAGGCATATTCAAACTTTTTCCTTTTCATTTTTATCTTCTCTCATCCTGCATAGGGAAATGAGCATTAGATGATAAAAAAAATTGGCTTCTCAGGCGTTACCGTTCCAGCTGCAGACTTTGAAGATAGGAAAGTATGGTGCTGCAGACGAGACATGCCAAAATCGCACACCTGACAGATTGTGAGTGGATAGTAAATGTTAAAAGAGAACGGAAAATTCATTTTCAAAATATATGGTATACTATTGGACATAAATCGAACCTTGACAGCCCAATTTTTATCAACGAGGAGATTTGGGGTCTTCAAATCTCGATGCACAATGATTGGATGGCTAGTATGCAAGTAATTCATTCCCTTGGCCTGCAAAGGATGGGCACGTCAGCACATGTCAAGAACTCTAATTGCAGATGTAAATGCAAATACAGCTTATCAGCCTATACCACATCAAGGGCCATTTTTATTCTCCTTTTTTCATCTACTTGGATATTTGGTCGGTGCAGCAGCTTATATAAACTACCCCTGCAAGTAAAATAGGGTTTATAAGAACAAAGTCTGAAGAACACAATCATTAGATTATACTCAAATTTATTTTCAGGAGTTCAACAAGAACTAAAAATATCTGTGCAAGGTGTCAGATTCATTTGCATTATCACAAGATTAATATCAGCACTAGGAAAGAAGGGAGTGACTTGACAAATTCAATCTATGCTTTGCAGGACTTACTCACATGCCTGTATTTAATTTTTAATATTTCATGGGGTTGTTCGAAGTGCACAAAGCCCAACAGAGTATCTGGACACATGATGAGATACAAAATTGCTTACAGTCTAATGAGGGGTAACTGAGAAGAAAAAAACCTTGGAAGGAATTCAGTCAATATGGACATATGAGGGGGGTATGTCACAGCTCCCATGAAAAGGACAACATTTGGATGTCTCAACCTTAACATGATCTCAATCTGCATTCAGCATTAAGAAGCAAAGAAATTTAAAATATAAAAGATGAAGAGGAGCAGGAGATCCTCCAAGCACATACACATGCAACACGATCTTCCAAAGAGCACCTACCTCACATTTGAATTGTGCAAGTGCATCCCCTGATATATCCTGTTTCATAAACTTCTTCACTGCAACTTCCTGCCATTAAAGTAGCAATGTAAAACTACTGCAGATTAAAAATATGGTACCACTACCTAGTACAGTGAGATGGTAGACAAGAAATACAAACTACAAAACCAAAAACAGCACTCTCAAAGTGCTATACACCCCACCCGGCAAACAACAACACATAACACACCACAACCAGGAAAACAGAAGAAAAGGAAAAGATTCTCCATTAGTAATATTTCTTGTTAGCATGTGCATTAATCCCATATCAGATCACTAGCAGTATTAACCTACCGTGCCATTCCATTCTGCTCGGTATACCTCACCGTATGAACCTGAAAAGGAACAAGGAAAACTGGTACAGTCAGTTGAAAAACTGCAATTAAGCATATACCATAACATCTCAATGGAAGGCATACAACAAAAAAATGTTCGGCATAATGTATAATGAGGCTGATTTCAAATACATTTATGTAAAGAAAGTGGTATATTACTCATAGGTGCAGTTATATGAGGCCTAATATTGTACTGAAACGCAGGAAGGAAGCTAATGTTTCCAATCAGAGGTGCCCACACACGCCCCACAGGTACAGTGCTCTAATATCATAAATTTGAACAAGGAAAAAGGAACTATACAGCTAAAATTCTTACCTATACCAATACGTTCACCAATCTGAAGATCCTCCCATAAAATTTCGGCAACTCCATTAAGCACAGGATCAATTTGCACATTATTTACAGAAGTGTCACCATCTCTACCAAAACCAGCCTCGACAGTTGAGATCACCTCATCATTTCTATTATCCGCAGGAACATTTTGCTCCCAGGGATTATTAAGAGATGACTTGTGTCCTGCTGGATCTAGTTTAAACAAGTCCGCTCTCAATCTTACGGCTGAATGCTTTCTGCTGCTGTCACAAGATACCTTCAACTGTCGTCCAGTAAGGGGTATAAGTGAGTGCTCATTTTCAGAATATTGTATTGCATGATACTGATCATCCACCCTATCCCTGATCCCCAGTTCATCTCTTTGCAGTACCTGATCTTCTCTAGAGTTATTCCTGGTCGAAGATACATGATCTTCTCCACAATTGTCCTCTGGTGGCAGATAAAGATCTTCAACATTATGCTCCAACTGCTCTGTCAAGATTATTCCTGCAGATCTCCTGCTTCTTACATTTGACTGGATGGAAACCACAGATGATCCGGAACTTGAAGTACTGGTTTTGGATCTTTCATCCATATCAGGTGGAAATGATCTATTTAAAGCCCCTCGGTCGGAAGCTGTACAACAGGTCTTAATACTCCCTCGTGAAATACCTATTCTCCTTGCACCTAATTCAAATTTTTGATGATGAGCACTAGGTACTTCAGTGGGAATGAGTGTGCCTGGAGCACCCATAAGATCAATGATGTACTCACTGCATCAAGAGGGAAATGGAAAGTCTAGTTATCAACTATTGTTATCTGCAGACTGCAGTAACCAAAGACCTAGATGACTTCTCTATTTTAAGACATATGTATCGCTCGGACAAATAGAACAACAAGAAGCACCAGCCAAGATTAACACAAAAATTATTTTTAGAATTATAAAAGAAAATTTGTAGGTGTAGTCTTATGAAGAAAGAAGAGGACAGTTCTACATATTCAGCATAGCTTAATATCTATGCGAACCCCATTTGAAGATCAGAAGATTCTAATTCAGACTCTGCAAGAAATTCTGTATACCAGGAAAGGCTATCTGCAAATGTATATGCTCTAATATTACACCAACATTCATAAGCAGATATTAGGTCACACTTGCACACAGTTACACTCTTCATTGCAACAGATTGAATCATTCCAGATCCAACCCATGTACTACCTCAAGGAACTATATACATCAGATTGGACAACTATTGCCAATATCTGTTAGCAAGGGAAGTTTGATTCGAATTCCTCAATGGCTGGCTGAATGGGTTGCTTTGTGTGTGTGTGTGTGTTTTGGCATGTGTGTGAGAGGGGGGGGTGTTGATTGGGAATCAAATTGACAGCATGGGTGAGGGTTGTAGATGAGAGGAGGGTGCTAATTAACTTATTTTAATTATGACCTAAAAAACCAAGCACCATCAGTAAGAAGGCTCTTATTCCCAATTTCTTTTACTCCTTAAATAGCAATTGAAACAAGTGAAAAATGCAGAACTAGTGTATAAGCAAGTCAATTACCTTCCATCCTCTAACTTTATCAAGTTCACAGCTCCTTCATCAGTACCGGTATAGTAACTGCCTTTGACTAGCTTGCATGGAAGGTTGACCTTGTCAGCAAGGACCTGAAAACCAACAAATGGGTCAAGAAACTATACAGTTTGGTTCTTCCTTATTCATGTGGTGCAAACATACATTGCGACAATATTATGACATTCTAAAAAAATGCTTAATCATCATGACCCCACCAAACAAGCATAAATGATCAGGAGAAGATCTTGCTACCTTAAAGAGTAAGGCCCTTTGGCGCGAATGGCCAACATCAAGGGAGCCAAGGGGAAGGATGACCGAATTTAAATAGACTCGTAACTCATGATTCCTTGCCCTCCACCTTCTGAACATTTCTTCAACATCACTAACAGGCCCTCCCATTCTTTCAACAATAAGGTCAGCAATTTTCTGAACTAGAAAACTTGTACTCAAGGTCTTGTCAAGAGCATGGGATTCAACAGACATATAATATACTCTCTCTTCAAGTTTCCGGAGTTCAACATCGACTGCACGGTTGATTAAAACCACCTCACACCCCATATCTTCCAAAGGAGAAATTGCCTTAAGTTCCATCAATGATGGCATTTTCTTTGGGACTGCCAGAGTTGAATCTATTCCACAAACATCATAGAACCCATCTATGACCTTTTCACCGTAATTTACAACATTAAAACTCTGCACCACAAAAAACAAAGACCAAATGAATCATCAAATGTACTACAAGCTAAAGATGGAACCAAATAGAAGTATTAAGAAATATATATTGCAAGCACTTTTTTACCCTACACTTGCAGTGATTATTTTTTGTTGCATGGATTCATCAACAGATCAAAGGAACACAATTCACCAACATCAACAGCACACACGATAAAAGAAAATTTACACAAGCAGGTTCATCATGGTGCTATGTCCGCCAAAATTCTAACATGGCACAAGCGCACAACTTAGTACTTGATGGAGCAATAACACAAAACATCCTCTATTTCGTTATGTGTTTTATTTTATTTATCTGTCCACATCACGAGTAACGATTTTGATATTGAACACATGGTAGGAACCAGACGATCCAAAATGGCATTATATAGACATGATCATCCACGACCAACAACATAACACGGCTAAACAAATATACCTATCCATAATCCATGCGAAATAATTTCCCCTTAACAAAGTAACAACCACAAGCAATCACTGCATACAAAAATCCAGCAGCTCTCTCCACCACAAGAATCAAAATTTTGAAACAGAATCCGAGAATTTCAATCAACCGACACCGGCAATGACATTCAAAAGGCGAAAAAAAAACCAAAAACAACATCTAACAAAACAATCTACCCAAAATCGGAGCGACGTGAACTCGGAGAGGTTCTGGGAAGGCGCGCAGCCGAGGCTAATCTGCTTAGCGACGTTGATTTGGGCGGTTTCCGGGTCAACGCAATTCTGATCCGGATCGGAAACGCTTATCGCCAGCGCCAATTGCATCTGAAACTCCTCCTCGAAGAAACTGAAATTGCTATTGCTCGAACAGCCGCTCGAGGACGACAACGCCGTCGGCGGCGCATCAGACGACGGTGATGTGGAGGTCAATTGCTGCGACAGCGCCGTTTGAGAAGGGGGATCCAGCACAGGCGGCCGACCGTCGTGGTGATCACCGATGTGAAGCTTCCGCAAAAAGTGTTTCACCTTGGACATTGTGGTCGCCTCTCATAGATCGGGGACAAAAAATCTGATAATTTACAGAAATATACACTAGAATGGCGATAATTACGGTGTCGATTTCAATCTAATTGATCGAATTTATGGTTAGGGTTTGCAATTGGGGAGGGGATTTTGGGAGGTAAAATGCGCAACGGTTGGTGGAGTAAAGGAAATAAAAGGTTTTAACCTGCGCACTAGAAGTGAGCCTTCATCGTCAAGCTAACAAATACTAGTTGGGAATAAATTAACTGCACTTCCTTCTCCAACCAACTATGTATATATTTTATTATTTTTAATATGATATATTGTGTTAGTTAATTGAAAATTTCGTGTGGCAAAAAAGAAGAAATTTTTTATCGAGTATTATCTATTTTTAAGTTAAAAAAATACTGATTGGAATAAAATCACATTTCAAATATATTCAAAAAATTACGAAATTGGTCTCTATTGTTTTTAAGATAAGTTGCTCATTGATGCCCATTTAGAACTAGGTGGACTGATTTTTCCAGATTGAATATAATAATGATTTTAATTTTTATTATTCAATGGAAATTGAATTAAGATATAAAGTTGAAAGCTTGAGTATTATTGATAGTATAATATATTTTAGAGTGATGTTACTCACTATAATGTATCAAATATAATCAGCTTTATTGAATGTAAAAACGTTTATTTAATATTTTGATCTATTAAAAAATTGGTTTTACATTAAAATCATCTTATGGAATTATAATTTTACCCTATCAAATGAAAATTTTAATTTAAATTTAAAATTAATAAATTTAATACTTATCAAAATAGGTGAGAAAATGGTATTTATGTAAATATGATTAACATATTAATTTATTATTATTTTTTATTAATTAATTATATCGATAGTTATTAAAATATCATGTGTGACCAGCCATAATATAGCCGTTTAGCTTTATTGTATATTTTATATTACAAAAAATAATTTGTGCCTCTTTTTAATGCGACAGGTGCTTAAAAAACAAAAAAAAATTGTTCTTTTAAAGAGTCAACACATTTTAAGTGTTTCTTTATACAACATTTTATAAATGTTTAAAATAACTTCACTTCCTAATATGGAATATGAGTTTTCATACTTGTCGGCCTTTATTTTTAAGTACTTAATTTTATGCATTAATTATTAATTGATCTGAAATTGAATTAGAACAAATAAATGTCACTGATTTAAAATAAGTGCTAATGTATATAAGTAGCCAAACAAAATAGGAGTACAAGTTTTATAGCCTAGTCCATAAAAACATGAGTTTTATAACCATTTCTACTTAAAAGACCAAAATATCCCCGAATAAATTTAAAAAAGGTAAAAAATGGTTTTTTTCTCTCTCTCTCTCACGCTCGGTTCAATTAACTCTCTCTCTCACTCTCTCTCTCTCTCTCTCTCTGACCTCTATCTCTCACCTCTCTCTCTCTCTCTCTCTCTCTCTCTCTCTCTCTCACGGACGAACTCGGAAAAAAAAAAATGAACTCACTCACCGCATTGTGCTACGGTGAAAAAAAAACCGAACTCTCTCGTAAAAAAAAAGCGAACTCTCTCACGACTCACGCAAAACCCACAACACGAGTGATATGGATACAGATCCACGGTAGACCCGGATGCGGCCGAGCAAGCGGCGGCGAAGGAGAGAGCTCCTCCACGGAAGAAGCTTCTACGGAGCAGCCACCGCCACAGACACAAGCACGCCGTCGACCTTCCGCCCGGATCGACGAACTTCCGCAGACCGATTTAGGAGCACCACGACCTCCGTGAGTAATCGTGCATTTAAAATAGAATTTTAGTATGTACACGATAATTTTCATGTAAGACACGATAGTTTTCATGTATGACACGATAGTGATGAAATTTCGATAGTTTGTGTGTTTAGAAACTTATAAATTGAAATCGATGCAATGTTGTTGAAATTCGTGAAAATAACGATCGTTTGGTGTACACGGTTAGACTTGATCAAGAACCATACACGGTTCTTCGTAACACGGTCCTAACCGTGTACAGATATTGAGTACACGGTTAGGACCGTACTACGGTTGGTTTGAACGTGTATTACCGTTGTTAGAACTTCGCTTAGTGTATACCGATTAATCTTGTGCATTTACTGACCTCGTTATAGGTGGTTACGACCGATATGCAAGGCTACGCCGGACGCATCAACCAATACATCCGAATTGATGTATTAGCCGAGGTGAGGACATGTCAGAGCAAGGCGCGGATGTATCGACGTATTTAGACAGAGCTGCTTGGGCATCTTCTTCATCTCAGGAGAGGGGAAAGCGCTAATAATGCGCTGCACAATTTGATGGCCCGACAGGTTGTGGATCCTAGTTTTGCGGAGTTCGAGATTTGGTTTCACGTTTGTGGAACCGATATACGATTTGGGATGATTGAGTTTGCCCTGGTCTCCGGATTGCGCTTTGGGCCGTCTTCCTTTGATCCGAACTTGAGGCACGAGATTCCCAGCATCAAAGATGTTCTATAGGTTGTTTCGGCCGGAGGACTACTATTTCGAGCTCATGACCGATTCATCAAACAACGGTTGGGTGATGATGCCGCAGACTACTTGAAGGCGGCTTTCATATTAGTAGCTTACCTCATCGCTCTTGCGCGATAGGAAGCCATCGAGCCATGGGTTTGGGCGTTGGCTGAGGATTTTGATATGTGGCAGAGTTTTCCTTGGGGCTCCTATTCATTCCAGGTCCTCTGTCACGGGATTGATGTGCTCAAGAGGCACCCGAGCGAGGTGGCGGCTTGAGGAAGACGCACCATTTCTATGGTCATGTTTGGGCCTTACTGATTTGGTCGTATGAGGCCATCCTCGACTTAGGACGTATGTGTGGTGCCGAGACAATGAGATACTGATTCGAGATGCTTGATGTGGACTACATGGAAGTCCCCGACCCAATATACTGGATTTTTTGACGAGCAGGTAATTTTAATCTCATGTTTAGTATTTGCTATATATTTATTAAATACATTATAATCAATAATGTGTATGTGTTTTTTGTAGCGTGTATGTCATCGTGTGCTGGAGCCGCTCGAGACCGAGTTGTCAGAGGCATAATACTTGAGCCTATACGAGGGTGATCCGATGGCTATTCGGTTTGTGCCTACGGGGCGGCATGCCAGAGGCGCACATGACAAGCTCAAGGCAGCCACAAGCAGTGCTGTGCATGAGAGAGTGCCCCACAGTAGGGTGGCAGCAGAGCATGTCCCGATCATGCAGCGAGTGGCGAAGGCGGCGGGCCGAAGTCAAGTGCGGAGATACATCTTGGGTTTTTTAGCCGAGTCGACCTGGCACATCTCGATCGCAGTCGAAGCGTCGTAGACATGAGGCGGCGCCAGCTGCACCACGTGTGCCGCGAACACGCCAGAGTGTTCGACTAGACGAGGCCTCCATTGCCGCCGTGATCGAGACCGTCTGTCGTGCCATTGTGGACGCCGATTCGGAGAGGGCCTCAGAGCTCGAGTGGCTCGACGTGTGTTCGAGCAGTTGACGGATTTCTTCGAGCGCAGATCTTCGAGACGTAGATCTCGTACCCCTATATCTGCACGTGGGAGCTACGCCGGCTATTTAGAGCATATCGATCGAGGCGCCGCCTCCCAAAGATGAGGAGGGGCCCGCACTAGCCACCGACGATCTGCTACACGGCAGGTCGATCCAGAGGAGGTGCCCCACATTAGCCACCGACGATCTGCTTCACGGCAGGTCGATCCAGAGAGCCCCACATTAGCCACCGACGATCTGCTTCACGGCAGGTCGATCCAGAGGAGGTGCCCCACATTAGCCACCGACGATCTGCTTCACGGTAGGTCGATCCAGAGGAGGGCCCAAGCACTAGCCACCGACGATCGGGTCGTCGAGAGTCTAGTCACGCCACCAATGGAGATCGGCACCGAGAGCCATCGTGCACGAGGTGATGGATCGTCGATGGTGGGATGCTTTGCATCGGAGACCCCAAATGCAGCCCCGTAGAGTATGGTACCCCGAGGCGCGACCAAGGGCCTTCGAGGTCTTTAGCAGCGGGCCCGTATGTTTTGTCGTGGCTCATTTGAATCAAGATGTCACGACTCAAGACTGCTCGATCATATCACCGACCCGATTCGAGTTCACTAAGCGGGTACTTTATTACAACATTTATTCAAATTTTGTTTATATATTTATAATTCAATTAATGGTGTTCTTTTTTTATGTGTGTTAGATTATGGAGTTGTTCACTTTGTACATACATTGGAAAATAATCAACCCACATCATCCTGACAATGTATTATTGCCCACGATCAATGAAGCTCGATGCGTTGTAGCACCGATTGGATTTTATGTAAGTTTGAAATGTCCTTAAATTATTCCAACATAGATAGCTTTAGCTTTATATGGGTATAAATTATTCCTGACTAAATTTATTCATTTATGCAGCAAGCGCTTTTGCGTGAGTTCACCCGGCTTCATCCAGATGATCTTATGGGCTATAGGGTGGTATCAAAGATCACATATCCACGATGGCAAGTACCCGATGACTTGTTAGCGATGGTACGAGGGAGCGATGCAGAGCATAGCAGACCATGGTTGTGCGCTGATACGGTAAATTTATTACCTTATTTCTATTTTTTTTCTATCCAATTGAATGTAAACTTTAAAATTATCAATGTTGCGATACTAGCCATCCAGAACGCCGGGCAATCACCGGGTCACAGTCGCATATCTCATGTTGCGTGGACTCTTGAGGTGTACGACTCGGCGTCAGACAACCCCGACTCTCGCGTTGAGACGTTACCGATGTTGCCCATTATTCGCTTTTCCTCGATCGATGAGGGTAGCTGGATTTTGGAACAACAATCCATTGAGGACGCCACACAATGAGCATCTGACATTGGCGGAGGTGCCCCATGATCAGCAGTACAGGCAGAAAGACTCAGTGAGTTGCGGTGTCTTTGCATGCCTCTATATGTATCGCCTCATCACAGGTATACCTCGGAGGTTACATCACAGTCGGCGTTACATACAGATTCAGCGTACAACGATAGCTCGTAGGATATGGACATTGTCTCGTTTTTGATTAGTTTCCTCGACTTTTTTGTATTTATAACGGATATTGTAGAATTTTTATCTGTGTTAGTGATATTTTTGTTTGTATTGGAGGTTGTGACCTCTATGTATATGTTGTGGAGGCTGTGACCTCTTTGGCTATTGCTTATTGTTGGCTATTTGCTGAGTGCAGGTTGGCTTATCCATATTTTAGAGGTTATGCTGCCCGTTTTTTTACATGTATATATAGTTTGTAAGTTTAATAGTTTTGTCGAATTTGCAATTAACCGAATATGGGGATTCAATTGGATTCAATTAACCGAATATGGGGATTCAATTGGATTCAATTAACCGAATTTGCAATTAACCGAATAGGGGGATTGAATTGGATTCAATTAACCGAATAGGGGGATTGAATTGGATTCAATTAACCGAATTTGTTGGATTAGGGGGATTGCACGGGCGTGTACGGGCATTGTTGGCTATTTGTTGAGTGCACGTCGTGCACGACCGTGTACTGTGCACGACCGTGTACCGTGCGCGCGTGCTGCCTGCACCTCAGGCACGCCCGCATACTGCGCCGTGTACCCTCGTAATCCAACAAAAACCAACATAAACCAACATAATCCAACAAAAACCAACATAATCCAACAAAAACCAACAACAATCCAACATAATCCAACAAAAACCAACATAATCAAACAAAAGCCAACAAAAACCAATATAATCCAACAAAAACCAACATAATCCAACAAAAACCAACATAATCCAACAAAAACCAACAACAATCCAACATAATCCAACAAAAACCAACAACAATCCAACATAATCCAATCAATCCCCTAATTCAACAAAACCAACATAATCCAACAAAACCAACAATATTCAATAAAATCCAACATAATCCAACAAAACCAACAATATTCAACCAAATCCAACATAATTCAACAAAATCCAAAACAACGAATATCATCGATATAACAAATATCCTTACTCACGAGGCCGTTGAGGACACAAATTCTTTGCTCTTCACTTCGACAAATACTACATTTTTCCTACGCCGTGTCCTTTCCACATGTTTCATCACTAATGGCAATAAATGCTGTGCATGAGCGTTTGTTGTGGCCTTCACCCTGCAACGTGTGCATATTTGACGACGCGATCTTGATGAACCCTCAACAACCGATTGCATCCTACTCAATCTAGGATGCCCACCGACGTGTGATGATTGGAGGTCGAATAATGTAAGTCGATACAGTGAGTCCGGTACAATCCATGCACCGATGTGATATGATGCAATTCGATAAGAATAAGTCGCCGCAAAAATGCATCGTCGATAATATCGAGCCACAAAGTCGGTGACTTGTAAACCAAAGACGCTAAAAAAAAGAAATTAATCACAAAATAAATTAACCACAACATATAAGTTGGACTTGACGTTTAGATAAATACCGTACCTAATAGCAAAGACAAGCGTGACAACAAGGATCTCGTCCAAATCGAACTCACGACATTCACATGTCCCATTCTCGCAAATTAACCACGTATGATGTGTTTTCTCTTCGACTTTAAACATGTGTGTCGTCGTTGAACGAACAACCAAGCGACGCCTTTTCGACGAGGCATGTAGCTTCGACGCGGCTACTTGATCCAACTCATCGGACCTGATGCTGCACTAGCTCGTCGACGTCAAACCATTTCTCCGTAATAGATCGAAAAGTCTCAAGCAACGAACAAACGGTAGACGCCGAGCCCACAACAACCGACTATTGAAACTCTCCGCGCGATTCAAGTCATGAAACTATATCGTCAGATGCAGACACTTCAACCTAGACCACCTATGCTCGCCAATGGAAAGTAGATGATGGTGGGTCATCGGTTTTAGAACATCCACAGAAAAAATCTCTCGAAATCCTCGATCGATAGGCGTATGCACCGACTTGATAATCAGACAAACATGCGATCCAAATCGTGCCATATTCTTCTCGCAAATGGTAAAAGCACAACACATGCGCGACGTTCGGATACACGGACTCCACAATTTTTCGATGCCCTTATGTTGATCGACACAACTAAGAGATCATCGGGATGACCAATGCACGAACGCAAATGAGATAAAACCAAGTCCATGACTCTTCATCCTCAATCGGACCTAACCCAATAGCAATTGGGAAGATTCCTTCATTTCCATCCTTCGTATAAATGACAAAACAAATTCCTTTGTTCTTTCCCTTAAGATGAGTCCGTCTACAACGACGACCGGCCGTAGGTAATGCTTGAAAGCATACAAACACCGCCCAAGAGCAAGAAACAAATATCGAAATTCGCCATCATGAGCCGCCTCAATATCATATAGTGTCCCGGGTTTGATTCTCTCAACAGATGCAAATATGATGGAAGCAATTGATAGGACCGTTCGAAATTGCCATATGTCATCTCTATAGCGGCGTTTCTTGCTCGGAGAGCAAAGTCAGTAATCCATCTCAATGCCAAATTGTCGATGCATCTCTCCAATCATCTCTTTCGACGATTACCACACCTTCATCGACCAATTTCCGTGCAAAATACTTGCCAACAATCTTAGCGAGCACCGTCGTGGAGCGATTCGATTCAAATCCAAGTGACAAGTATGATCGTTGTTCAACTTAATTACTCTCCATATCGTTGCCTCGGACGGCTCGTAGCTTAAAAGGACAACCGTTGCCATGCTTGCAAACATACCCCAAACGTGTTTTACTTGACCGATCGACCACGTACTCTACATGATTCTCCAAGTGGTACAATCCACGGCTATCGCCAAGTCATCTTTCGCCTTAAATATCGAATCAACGATAATTGGTCGGTATGGGGTCCACAAGGTTCGACCCAATCTAATGACAATGCACTTATCACAATCAAGTAATGGAATAACCCAGCCATGTAACTCATGCGCTATATCATCATCTCGGTTCGTGAAGTTGTAGCATGAGCCTCACCATCATGTCGCTGTTCGGAAGTGAAGTTCATACCGTCCGATAACCTTATCAAGATGTCCCGGTTGTCGAATCCAAGCACCAAATTCGAGAGCCAATGAATCAAATATATCTCTACGCCGGTTCGTGTCTTCCTCTTCATCTCGAATACACCAGCTCGCCTTCCTCCTCATTCAAGACAACGGCTCATCTTCGTGTATAGTGAACCAAGACATCTTGCATTAGACTCGGGCAAGATCGTAGATCGCTGTGAACTATATAATACCGGTGTCTCTGTGTACCGTGGTCGCAGCATCGCCTTTTCAATCACATACACAATCGATCATCCTTTTGTTCCACAATCAATCGGAACAAATCGTGTCGATTTTCAACGATACTTTTATTCTTCTTCCATCACTAGCGCTCGTCGTATAGAAAAGCATATAATCTGATCCACCATTGTTTCCTACTTGCTCATGAATCTCTCTAGCAAATTAGCACGTGAAATCGTTCTCTGACCATGTATACGAGAACCTCGTCGCGCCTATATACTCTACTCGTCCCAACTACCACCATGACGTATAATAAGACGTTGCCAAGACATCTGCTGCAAAATAAGACATAAAGATAACGATCATATACATAGGATGCACGAGATACATAGGATGCACGGATGCACGCCATGCACGGTCGCAGCATCAGCATGCACGCATCGCACTGCACGTACACGGTCGCACGGCACGTGCACTGCACGCCCACTGCGGACGAGTAAGCACGGTTTATGCGTTCATAAGTACACGGTATAGCCGTGTCTCGCATACCTGTTCGGTGTTAGCATCTCATATTTTAAATTTAACTTGTTAAATGATCCTAAATATTAAATTAATCACTTTATTAACATAAAATCAACACAAATAACATATGTGACACATAATAATTCTACCGTGTACAACCGTGTACTCAAGAACGCTTTTTTCTTCAAAACATGAAATTTATCATTCTAGTAACATAAAAAGTATTAAAAAACATATTTAGGGTGTAAATCATCAACCGTGTACAACCGTGTACTCAAGAACACGTAAAAAAATTCTATACGGATTTAATTTACCTTAATCCAGCTAGCAATGCTCGATTTCCACTGTTTGATTGAAAAAAACGCAGGTAACAACTTCTTCTATTAATTATTTTCGACTCCCTTCCTCTCTTTGAAATTGTAATGTTACAAATGAATTGTTTGTGATTTGAATTCAATATCTACCGATTTTTCAAATTAAATGTTTACCAACCTCTTTTTACAATTAATGTTTACCAACTTTAATTTAACATTCAATTTTTGGCAGAATTCATTTATTTTTCGGCAGAGAGAGAGAGAGAATTTACGGCAGAGAGAGAGAGAGAGGAGGGAGAGAGAAAGTTGTGATTTTCGGCAGAGGGGGGAGAGAGGAGAGAGAGAGAGGAGAGAGAGAGTGGATCCAAGGATATTTATGTTTTTTAAAGCCAAAATGGCTATAAAACTCATGTTTTTATGAGTGTGAATATATAACTTATCCAACTATTTTTTTCGGTTATATATAAAGTTCTCCCTTAAAATAAATATGATGTTTGGCATAAAACATCAATTGTGATATCTTGGTGATATCTGACCATAAATAATATGCATTCAGAATTTCTACCCTTAGATTTGGCTGCAAATTCAATTTCATCTTCAATATTTTGATAAAGTAAACTTTAGTTGCGCATAAAAAATATAATAAGATTTAATTAAAAGAACCTTTAAAGATTATTAACAAAGACATTCAAAATAAAGTAGACGGACGCATTAAATATATAGTCCATGATTTCTTTTAAATAATATATAACGGAAAAATAATCATGTTATATAATTCAGAGTTGATCCATGATTCCTATTGCTCCATTTCTTTTAAGATGTCCACCACCCTATAACTATCCTCACTTTTCTTCTAATTTATAGGTTTAGACATATTTTATGTTTTCCGAATCTGAAATTATTTTGTTCAAAATTGAAAAAAAAAAATTGAAGTACAGAAAAATAAAAACTCTTGTACTTCCACACAATATAGAGGAATAAAAGTATCATTTGTTTTTGAGAAAAATATCATTTTTATTGAAGAGAATTATCGTTTGTTTTTTAAACTATAAATAAAAAATATTATTTACATTAAATAAATATCATTTGCCTGGAAAAAAACTACCAATATCCGTGATATAGGGTCAGTAAATGAGCCAAGCTATTCGTGAGCTATTCGGAGTTCGGCTCGATAAAAGTTCGTTCGAATTCGTTTAGTAAAGCTCGTTAGTTAAACAAACCAAGCTTGAGCATGATAGTGTTCGGCTCGTTAGCTCGTGAACAAGTTCGTTAACTGATTTACTTTGAAAATATAAAATTATTAACTAGATATAATTATTTTCTTTCTATAATTAGTAATTATTGTGTTAAATCTCTAACTATTTTTATTTGATCTAAGAAATCAATAAATATATTGTGTTATCATGGATAAAATAATTTATTTTTAAAATAAAATAATCAATATTCTAAACATATATCTAAATTTAGAAAGCTTGTTTGGGTTCGATTAAAGCTCGAATAAGCTCGTGAGCTCGAAATATTCGATAAATAAAACTCGAGACTCGGCTCGATACTAAACAAACCAAGCTTGAGCACGATGGTGTTCGGCTCGGCTCGGTTCGATTACACCCCTATCCGCATAGAACATCATATATTTAACTTGGATGAGTTGAGATCATTTCAAAATAAAATATAACCCTACTATTTTTTAAGCTATTGATGGGTCCATCGGGGTGCGTACTGGTGTATAGGAGATACACCAATTAGGTAAATTTAAAACTTTTTATTTTCACGAGATCTGACTGGCTACTGTGGTAGTAGTTGGTTGAATAACTAGCAGTTCAGTACTAGTGTCAGTAATGTTGATTAGTTCAGATAATGGTAGTCTTGTATTGAGTGTTATAAATTAGCAAACCTACTAACTGTTGATGCAGCCGGACAGTTGGACTGATAACTAATGTGCTTACGGAATGTGGTGGTTATAATATTTGCCTTGCTGAAAACTTAAACTAGCTTAAAAAATTTAGTCAAATATGGTTGATAACACTCCGTTTTTCATTTTTTCTCAGTTTCGGTATCAGCTTTCACCAGTATTTATACGTAGATATCATATTTACAATATGATTTTAGTATCTTGTGAAGATATCATGTTTGGGTATTGTTTTGAATGTTTTGTGTAGTTTCGACGTGTTTTGGAAGTAAAAATAGCACGAAGCTGAAGTTTAGCCTCAGCGCTGATTGAAAAGGAGTCGAAATTGGCACCGAAAACCTGAAGCTGGGAAGAGTCAGCGAGAAAATGAGAAGTCAATGATGGCTTCCCAACGCTGGCTCCCCGAAGTCAAAGCTAACATAAGAAGTCAAAGCTAGTTCCTGATACTGACAAATAAGAGTGGAATTAAAGCCTTCTAGTCGCGACAGCATTGAGAACAAGTTGTGCTGAAGATTTGACGAGCTAGCTGGTCAGTCAAAATGGTACCAATAGCATAATGAAGATTTCTCAACCAAACTAATGAATCATACTGTTCATCAGTATGACTGAGTTAGCTGATGAGTCAGCCGAAGTCTATTAGTATGAACTGCCAAACTGGAAGAGCTTTGTGATGAATAGTACCAATCCAGCCTGCTGAAGAAAGACATATTCCGAAATTTGACTAAGTGTTGAGCTATCAGCAGACCCTGTCCAAACTGATTAACAGTAGCCAAAATGCCCGACTGCAAAAACTTGGAGTTAACTTATGAATAAGTGTTTGACTTTCGGACTCTGTACACTGTTGCAAACACAGAAAACAAAGATGACAAATGCCACACATTCATCCCTCGTTCGTCCGTGCAGAAAATATGTCCAGAATGTCTACTACGTACTTATTTCTCATTGGGTCGTTTAGATTCGTCCTAACAAAAGCCGAAACAGTGCATATTCAGTCGGGATTGCCGCCCCTCTAAAGCAACAGTCTCTGCACAGTTGTCGATGGTCCACGCAGATATAAAATGATGGATCTGCCCTTGGAGCTGAAGCATTGTAGAGTTGAATTGATGAAAATGCCCTTCAGCCCTAAGGGCCGAAAAATATTAGTTTATCATCTCCCTTGCCTTCTATAAATAGCGAAGATGTTCCCTTATAATAGAGTTCGATTAGTTAGAGTTAGCTATTTTTCTTTTTCCTAGTTTTTAGTTAGCTTAGTTTTAAATTCATTTTTTTATTGTTTTTCCTTTACATTATTGTTTATTTACATTACATTAAAGTTTAAATCAAGTTTTCATTTCAAGTTCATCTTTACATTTTAGCACCTTTACTTTTCTTGTTACTTATGCTTTCATTTATGTTACGTTTCTTTTATTTTCAGTAAGAGTAGCTAGATCCCTAACTGATTCTAGAGTTGTATGTTACTTGGTTGATGATTATGTGATATTGTGTTTGATGTCGTGTTGTCTTCCATTGCATGTTTACAACTCTTGGTGCTTTTATCATGCTAGATTATTGATCATCTTCAAAGCATGTGCAATTGTTTGCTTAAATTACCGAGAGGGTTTGCGGGAATAATAGAAAGCAAGAGTTCATGATATAAAAGGTACTAAATGATCGAGAAAGTTTAGTAACTTTTGTAGGAAGCATAATCTTTAGGATTTTTGGGTGTTAGTACGATTTCTTGAAGCCTAATGGTAATAGGGTCGCACATCAACACTCATATGACTTATTGCGAGAGAGATTATGAGTACATGAGTGATCTTCCATATGTCTTAGATAAAAACTGGTAAATGGATCAACACGATATTCACATAATCTAAAGCTGAGCATACGTATTTTCCTAGGATCAGTGTCGTTTATCCTTATCTGTGTCTTACCTGTTTATTTTCATTCTTGTTTTATTTACTTATTTTATTTTTCGTTGACTGAAAAGTCAACCCTATTCATATTACCCCTTTTATCATATTATGCTTTTTGCCTGAACAACACTAAAATGTTTATGCCACACACAATCGATGTGTGGTAGTTCTTGAGCTTTGAGCTTTTGAATGCTTTGGACAATAAGAGAACGTACAATGTTTCGGTCCGTTAGGTTTAGGGATGTCAATACGGGTCGAAACCCATGGGCTGGCCCAAATAGCCAGATAAAATTAATGGGTTGGGCTATAAAATCGTAACCCGAATATAAAATCGGGCTATTCGGGCTGGCCTATTCGGGTTGACGGGTTAATTGGGCTAGCCCGGTCGGGTCGCGGGTCAGCCCAGCGGGCCGGCATAAAAAAAAAACTCAACTCATTTTTTTCCCTTTATCTAATAATTAGAAATACAAAATTCTTGATTTCAAAAATTACTTTCCATGTTTAATTATCTTAACTTTTTAGCTATTATAGATTGTTTATTTATTTATTTATAGTGAATTAATTTATTAATTTTTTTACAAGTTATAAATTTTAATTGGTATTATAGTGAATTAACTTATAAAATACTTCATCTGTCCCATTATTGTTGGCTCGTTTTCCTTTTTGGACTGTCCCATTAAGTTGGCTCGTTTCCAAAAAAGGAAACAATTTTACACTAAAAAGTGCCTTGAATTTCGTGCCACACACAACTTTACTCACAAAATACAACTCTCCTTAATCTACGTGAAAAAAGAAATGAGTCATGATTTATGGGACAGAGGGAGTATATATTAAATAGTGAATTAGCTATTATGGAATATGAATATTCAGATATATTAAAAAAATAATTTAGTTGTGAGCATTATTTTCTATTTTTGATATTGTAATATAATTTAAATAGTATTATATCGAATTAACTTATTAAAATTTTTTTAGATATAAGTTTTAATTCCGCTATAATTGTATTATATTATTAGAGATCATTTAGTTACACGGAATGCGAATATTAAAGCATATTAGAAAAAAAAAGAATTTAGTTATGAGCACTATTTTTAATTTTTATTGTTTGCTCTTCAAAGTTAGTATAATAAGATTTAAAAAAAAAAAGAACTTGTGGAATGTATTATATTTATTTTTCACTTATTTGTTTTTTACTCCAATGCTTAATATAAAATATTTGTTGTAAATATATTATTATCAATAATATATATATATATATATATATATATATAGTTTATTTTATTTTATTTTTCCTTAAGCTTTCTGACCCGATGGGTTAGCCCGAAACCCGAGAGTTTAGGGTTAGGGTTGAATATTTCTAACCCGAAAAAAATGTCAACCCGAATAGTCCGAACTGAATAACCCGATAACCCGAGTGGGTTAGCCCGAACTCGAACGGGTTGGCCCGATTGACATCCCTAGTTAGGTTAGATAAACTTCAAAGATTGGATTCTGCACGTATTTATAGAGAAGATAATGAATAATGTTATCGGATGAAGCACCAATCACATCATTCTATTTGTCATTTGAATTCTTCCCGTTTGAATAATCGTATATCGTTATCAGGGTCTGTATCATCGTACACTGTAGCTGCAACTCTAAAACGGTCTTCTGGCATGTTAGGATCTTCTACAATTACGCTATGACACATGGCAAGTCAAACACTCAAGGCTTAAATATTTTCGTATTTTTTCAATTGAGTTGACTCATTGTTTTATCAGTACATTGACTTCAGGTTGGGCCAGTCGAAATTGCTCCATCTTTTATCAGCAGACTATATTCTCTTTTTTGTCAGTTTGAGAACTTGAGTCAGGTTGATGCTTTCAGTTTGACGTAGAAATAATCAACTTTGACTTTTCATCAGTCAGCTTTAACTTGATATCGACATCTTTGACTACTTATCACCATCTTTGACTATTGATCAACAGCTTTGACTTCCAGTCGTCAGCTTTGACTTCTACTAGTCAGCTTTGACTTTCAACATGGACAGTCGGTTGCTGGTATTACATTTAGTTATATCCTGACTTTGTTGCTTATTTTATTTTTCGTTGACTGAAAAGTCAACCCTATTCATATTACCCCTTTTATCATTTTATGCTTTGCCTGAACAACAGTAAAATGTTTAATCCACACACAATCGATGTGTGGTAGTTCTTGAGCTTTGAGCTTTTGAATGCTTTGGACAATAAGAGAACGTACAAAATTTCGGTCCGTTAGGTTAGATAAACTTCAAAGGTTGGATTCTACACGTATTTATAGAGAAGACAATGAATAGTGTTGTCGGAGGAAGCACCAATCATATCATTCTATTTGTTATTTGAATTCTTCTCGTTTGAATCGTTGTACATCGTTATCAGGGTTTGTATCATCGTACACTGTAGCTCTGAAACGGTCTTCTGGCATGTTAGGATCTTCTACAGATACACTACGGCACGTGGCAAGTCAAACACTCAAGGCTTAAGTATTTCTATATTTTTCCAATTGAGTTGACTCGTTGTTTTATCAGTATATTGACTTCAGGTTGGGCCAGTCGAAATTGCTCCATCTTTTATCAGCAGACTATACTCCCGTTTTTTGTCAGTTTGAGAACTTGAGTCAGATTGATGCTTTCACTTTGACGTAGAAATAATCACTTTTGTGTGTGTGTGTTGGCCTAGTGGTAGAGTGGTTAATGCCTGAGGCCAAAGGTCTCGGGTTCAAGTCCACCGTGACGCAGCCTTTAAAATTTCTGTATTAATTGACCAAAAAAAAAATAAAAAGAAATAATCAACTTTGACTTTTCATCAGTCAGCTTTAACTTGATATCGCCATCTTTGACTACTTGTCACCAGCTTTGACTATTGATCAACAACTTTGACTTCCAGTCGCCAGCTTTAACTTCTACTAGTCAGCTTTGACCTCCAACATGGACAGTCAGTTGTTGGTATTACATTTAGTTATATCCTGACTTTGTTGCTTATTTTATTTTTCGTTGACTGAAAAGTCAACCCTCTTCATATTACCCATTTTATCATGTTATGCTTTACCTGAACAATAGTAAAATGTTTATGCCGCACACAATCGATGTGTGGTAGTTCTTAAGCTTTGAGCTTTTGAATGCTTTGGACAATAAGAGAACGTACAACGTTTCGGTCCGTTAGGTTAGATTAACTTCAAAGGATGGATTCTGCACGTATTTATAGAGAAGAAGATAATGAATAGTGTTGTCGGAGGAAGCACCAATCATATCATTCTATTTGTTATATTTGAATTCTTCCCATTTGAATCGTTGTACATCGTTATCAGGGTATGTATCATCGTACACTGTAGCTCTGAAACAGTCTTCTGGCATGTTAGGATCTTCTGCTGAAACATGTAACCAAAACGCCTAACTCCAGAACAGATGAACAACATTAGTTACATCAGTAGAGCAATCATCAGAGGTTTTGAAATATAATCAAAACACATAGTTAAGATAAAATTGTTCCCAACAATTTAGGAATTTTCCCAAAATCTATTAGCAAATGTGGATGAGCACCCCCTATTTATATCTAAGGATTCCTCGTATCAATGGACCAATATATTTTCCACAATCAATTGATCTAATAGCCATTTTTACTAAATATAGAATTCTAGCGAAATGTCTGGATCTTTTGGTTGAAACATTCTACATAAGCAAAATGAGTATTGTCTGCAAATTTATTTAGATTTGGACAAATATTCAATCACAATATCAATTTGAATTGGCGAAATTGACCTTCGGTTGGCTGGTAGATCTAATTTCCCAGACCTATATAACAAAGCCCTAGCCGAATGAAACATGGTCTAGTCCGTCCAAAAATCGATTAAGTAATATATGTAATATGGAATAAATATCAATTATGTTAACTCATCAAAACAGTACACGTGGACCGCCCACGTGTATCATGTCATGACACAGAGATGTCGAGTCAGCACAACGAGCCAAGGATACAGGCCCAAGAAACTGGACCCGTATGCTCATATCTATATGATCAAAACTACTCCAATTAAATAGTAAACGACACCGTATGTATAAGTAAGTCATAACCATGAGGACTCATGTCTCCGGATAGAAACTGACTCATCATATATATATATATATATATATATATATATATATATGCCTCGGGATAAGCTGTGCATGTCTCTGAAGATTTGTACATATCCTAGTCCAATAAAGTTTTAGATTGTCTTATCTCAAGCCATATTTCACATCTATAAATATCCACATCATCCCAGGGTCAGTCGTGATCTTAAGCCTATCAATAAGTCTTAAAGCAATATACCTCGCTAACTTAAGCGTCGGAATGTCTACTCGGAGACGCCCTACTTTCTGTTTGCAATTGATGGACGATCATCATTTCCTGTAATTTGAAGCACCACATAATCAACATCACAAGTTATGCTATTATCATTATTTAATAGATTTATACGTTGAATCTATCAATTATATAAATAAAAAAACTTAGAAACACTCCTTGAATAATCGAGCACAGTAATGCATGCTCTTTTTTAAATCTCTGAATACTTATTTATATATTTGTTGATTGTTGAAATATATGTTAATCAAATATTATTATAAGAGATTGCAAAAAGACTGATCCAAAAATAGTGACAGATACGTAGGGTTAAGTGCAAAATACTTTAGGATCTTTAATTAATGGACAACATATAATCGATAATTGAAGCAGAAACTTTAACCATCTACTAATAATAGTATGAAATTAAGATAACAAATTTAAGGCAATTTTATTTTCCTCATCCGAAAGGAGATTTAAGGTAATTTGATGTTGTTGTTTTTTGGTAGGCCGTTTTTTTGTAATGTAACAAGATTTGTATTTCAACTCATTGTTCATTTGTTCTGTTTATGTCATGAATTGAATTCATGAATTAGGCGGGGACACTTTTCATTAAAAAAAATAATTTCATTGTTTTTGTGGCTACAGACATTACATATATTTAATCTTATAAATATAAAAACATATATTAATATTATTTAGAATATAATCGAGGAATTTGGTCAAGGAAGACATTTCAAATGGCTTCATATAATTATACGAGAAAACCAAAATCACTCCACAAAACATTTCAATCACAATAATAGATTAATGAATATTCCTACTGCAAATTGTAATTATCCAAACAACTTCCACAAATTTGAACGTTACAGATTTCAAATCTACCCTTACCTACCAATTCTTGTATCACATATTTATGTCAGACGAACAACATGTAGATATCTAAATTATTTACATCCTATAATTTACTTTCCTACACAAAGGATATTACCTTCAACTTAGTTTAAATCTGTAAACTGCAGAATTAAGAAAAGAAGTGGCAATTACAGCGTGAGAAATGGTTGCAATCAGCAACAACGGCTATTACTGATTAAAACAAAAGCATGTATGAAACACAAGTACAACTTGAACATAATATTGTTTATGCACAAGAACATAAAGGAGAGATGGTGGTGGTATTGCATTTTTCTGAAAGGAACCTTGCAGCCTTAAGCACTGGCGGCGTCGCCTCCTCCGCCATCTGCGACACCGGGAGGAGGTGCAGATGAGGTTACGGTCTCCATACACGTTGTCGACACGCCTAAAAACGATGAATTTGCAAGGCAAGCCAAATTAGCATAAAATGGCTTGAATCGATGTTAAGAAAATGCGATTTTGAGTAGGTGTGAGCATATGAACGAACGAATCGACTGGTTTGTTTTTGGAAAATTTCAATCGAACCGGCAGAAAGTGTGTTTTCATCAAATCAAAACTGAAACCGTATTCGGTTTCGACTGAAAAACAAATAAGTGACAAAAATTAGATCCAGATGATAAATTCAAGCTCAACAATCTAGAGATTTTATTTTATTTTTTTCAATTTATAAATTTTGATATTATAAATAATTTTAAAAATAAATACATAAGTTTCAGTTGGTTCTGTCAAATCGAATTCGTTTGGTTAGAAACCGAATCGACCGAAAAAACATTCGGTGTTTCATTTTCTTAACCGAACCGAAACCGATATCCTTCGTCAACCGAAACCTATGGGTTTAGTACGGTGGTTTAAGTTTAATACGGATTTCGATGTCCGTTTGGTTATATTCAACCCCAGTTTTGAAAGAAGAAGAAGCTCTGCACAAGATCATGTCAGTAGATCAAAATTTACGCACCTGTGGTTGGCCAGAACTTGGCATTCTTGAGCCATGCAGCGGGAAGGCTGCATATTCTCGTGAATACGGTTTAGTCAGGCGTCGGCCATGAGCAGCGAAGGTGGGTGGTAGCGCTCTGAAATCGCATATCATCGTGGTTAGTTGTGGTGAAAGCAAGATTACAACAAACACATCATAACTTTGGAAAGTAAGAAGCCACAGCCGAATACCTTGAGCACATTGTTGTGGATGTCGGCTTTTCCTTTCTCGATCATCGAGATTTCTTCCCTAATAGAGATGAGAGCATCGCAGAACCTGTCCAGCTCAGCCTGCAAACAAGAAGGGAGTTAAGTTCAGATTCTTGTTTGTTGGAAGATCGGAATCCAGGTCGTGCTTCACGTCACCTTGCTTTCACTCTCAGTCGGCTCAATCATGGCGTGCCAGGAACAGGCCACGACATTGTGGGGCGTGGAATCCGTAGTCCATCAGGCGTTTTGCAACATCCTCGGGCTCGATCCCAGCAGTGTTCTACAGCAATCGCCACTTGCAGTAAGGCGACAATGAATGGTAGAGAGTGTAACGGACATTAGTTTAAGACACGAACCTTAAAGCCTCTCAAATCAATGATGAACTCATGTGCGCAGGTTCCATTCACACCACGGAAAAGAACAGGGAAATCCTTCTGTCGATCAAGAAGCAAAACATGTTAATGTTTGCACAATGAATGTGATTTGGATAACAATGCATGAAACGGAAAGAAAGTATAGCAAAGAAACGGAACCTCAAGCGCTTGGCCATGTAGTTTGCGTTCAAGATAGCAATTTTTGATGCTTCAGTTAATCCCTTTGATCCCATCATGGCAATGTAGGTGTATGATATAGGTAAAATGAGAGCGGAGCCCCATGGCGCAGCAGAAATAGTACCAAGTGGTTGAGATTGCTCAGGTTCTGGTATGCCTCCGGTGGCTACCTGCAGCACAAAAAAGGAAAACGATACAGAATCAGCCACCACTGTGTTACATACACACACATATGTATACATAGTTTACTGTAAAGGCATTTCTACATACCACTGGATGCGAAGGTAGGAACGGCGCGAGGTGTTTCTTCACCCCAATGGGCCCCATACCAGGTCCACCTCCACCATGGGGAATGCAGAACGTTTTGTGGAGATTGAGATGGCAAACATCGGCACCAATAAAGCCCGGGCTAGTCAAACCAACCTGTAGGCACAAAAGATCGGTCATCAGAAGAAAACACACGAGTAATGTGCAACATTTATGCATAATCAAAATAACTTTACCTGAGCATTCATGTTGGCTCCATCCATGTAGACTTGTCCACCGTTATCATGGATTATCTTGCAGATCTCATCAATGCCTTCCTCGTAAACTCCATGGGTCGAAGGATAAGTGACCTAAATTCAGCAGAGTTTACCAACACTCAGACAAATTCAATGAAAATGCATATTCAAAGAAAAGTAACAAGACAATCCATACCATAAGAGCAGCTAAGTTGTTTTATTCGTCTCTGCAGCATTCCGTAACTCTTCAATGTTGATGTTTCCTTGGAATCAGTTCCAACAGCCACAATTTTCATCCGCACATAGCCGCACTTCATGGATTTGTTCCATGTGCTGAGACTGGAATGATACATACATCGCGGTGGTGGTCTCCTCTCGACTGCATTAGAAGTTCCACCAGAAACCGATGTTACTAATGTTGAATTTTGATAATGACAACTCAAAGCCAATAATTTTTCAGCCTTTTCTTTTGCAAGTGTAGCAGATTTTATTTAACTAAGATCTGAATTATTATTGGCAAACTAAATTTTTAATCAGTCTTCTACGCTATAATTAAAAATAAAATGTAATATTACCCTGTGATATGCTCGAATAACCATAAGCCCAGCATATTCTCCAGCCGCACCAGCATTGGGTTGTAGTGAGAAAGAATCGAAGCCAGTGATCGTACACAATAGGTCACCCAAATTCTTGAACATTTCCTGCGAGAAGAAACGATAGTTTAGAGGAATCCTCACAACTTCCTAACAATGGACGCGTGAATTTCAAATATTTTACGAATACCTGGTAACCAGCAGCCTGTTCAGTGGGGGCAAAAGGGTGAATGTCCGTAAAGGCAGGCCACGTCACTGGCATCATTTCTGTCGTTGCGTTCAGTTTCATCGTGCAAGATCCCAAAGGAATCATGCTGTGGCACAAAGAGAGATCCTTTGACTGGAGTTTGTAGATGTATCTAAGAAGCTCATGCTCCGTGTGGTACCTATACCAACCGGTACAGAAATCAATACATCTAATCTTACAAAAGATGAACTCAAACCGCAAGATTTTTCAAGAAAATGTCCATACGAGTTGAATATTTGGTTCGTTAAAAACGGGCTCTGCCTCACAAGTCCTGAAGGGATCAAGTTCGCAACCTCTGATGCAAGAGATGCAGCAGTAAATGGCACCTGATGAAATACAACCCTTGAGCTATGATAAAAACACGAGGCTAGAAACATGTCGTGAAAGATATACTCGTGCTTACAGGCTTGCTAGATGCAAAGACAGCAAACAACTTGTCAACATCTTCCAGTGTAGTTGTTTCGTCAAAAGCAACAGTTATCTGAGAGACAAAATGTATATAGTTTTACTCACAAGCTGTCACAATTTACAATAAAAAGATTAGGTAGGTAAAGGCTTACAGTATTCTTGTCGACAACCCTCAAATTTATTTCATTCTTGTAAGCAGCATCAGCAATAGCCTTTGCATCTCCACACTTGACCTTCACGGTATCGAAGAATGGAAGGCTCTGAACCTCTGGGTCCCGAGCTTTTTCAATCCAGCGGCAAATGTTCCGGCCAAACCATGTACCCGTTGAGCAATGCTCTTAAGGCCTTCTGGTCCATGATAGGCGGCATACATAGCAGCCATGTTGGCCAGCAAAGCCTATGACATAACATAACACTATCATATTTTTGTCATAAAATACACATAGATTTTTATACACTCATTACCACCTTCCATATTTGATTCAAGACATATAAATACTAAGATTGGACTCAACTCATAACAGCCATGTTGGCCAGCAAAGCCTATAACATAATATAACCATATGTTCGTCATAAAAACCCAAGCATAGTTTATTATACACACATCACCATCTTTCGTTTTTGATTCAAGACATAAACATACTAAGATTGAACTCAATACATAGCAGCCATGTTGACCAGCAAAGCCTATAACATAACAGCACAAAATCTTTGTCATAAAAAACCCAAGAATAGTTTTTTGACACGTACATCACCATCTTTCATATTTGATCAAGAAAACACATACTAAGATTGGATTCAACACCAAAATCAAGCAAAAGTGGATTAGTTTAGTTCATCATATTCCTATTAATATCATCACTATTTCTCAGCTATCCACTGCAAATCTTCAACTTGATGAAGCAAAACAGATTCCAAAAACAAACAATTCATCAAAAACCACACTCACTTGAGCAGTGCAGATGTTGCTAGTGGCCTTATCCCGACGGATATGCTGCTCCCTCGTCTGCATCGCCATCCGAAGAGCAGGCTTCCCGGACGAATCAACACTGACACCAATGATCCTCCCCGGCATCATCCTCTTGTACTCCTGCGAAGTAGCCAAGAACGCAGCGTGGGGGCCTCCATACCCCATCGGAACCCCAAACCTCTGAGCCGACCCCACCACAATATCGGCCCCCAACTCCCCCGGCGGCTTCAGCATTGTCAAGGCCAGCAAATCAGAGGCCATCACAACCTTCACACCACTAGCATGAGCGTTCTTGATGAACTCCCCGTAGTCCAAAACCTCACCCTCCGTCCCCGGATACTGCACCAGCACGCCACAGACGTCCCCGGACGAGTAATCAATGTCCTTCACATCTGAAACCACCACTTTAAGATCGAAGCCATCAGCCCTAGTTTGGCAAACATCAATTGTCTGAGGGTGGCAATTGCTAGCAATCACAAAGGTCTTCTTCTTCCCCTTTAGAATGTTGTTGCACATAGCCATTGCCTCTGCAGCGGCGGTCCCCTCATCGAGAAGGGAGGCGTTCGACATGGGCAAGCCGGTGAGGTCAGTGATCATGGTTTGGTAATTCAGCAAGGATTCGAGCCTCCTTGTGAGATCTCGGCTTGGTAAGGGTGTATTGGGTATACCAAGCTGGATTTTCCATGATGTTTCTCAAGATCACAGGAGGCACAAATGTGTTGTAATAACCCATCCCAATGAAGGACTTGAAGACCTTGTTTTTGGAGGCTAAATCCTTCATGTGCTCGATCATCTGCGCCTCCGTTAAACCTTCGTCGAAAATTGAGAACTTCATGTCGCGTGTGCGGATGGATTTGGGAACGGTGGCGTCGATGAGGGAGTCTAGAGTTTCGAACCCCACGAACTCCGCCATCTTGGACTGGTCCTCCGGCGTAGCGGAGTTGTGGCGGCGGGGGAAGGTGTCGCTGGGTTTGAGGGCCTCGACGGAGATGGAGCGGGTGTTTACGAATTGGGCTAGGTTTCGTGAATAAAAGCGGTGGTTAATGGTGGAGGCATTGGTGCTCGCGCCTTGAACGACGCTGGGAGAGAGGGAGGAGACATACCTTGATGATTTGTGCAATGGCTGCTGCTTCGATTGGGAGACGAGGCGGCGGAGGATGGCCCTGTTCGCTAGCTTCCTCGCGCGCTCCATTTCTAGAGAGAGAGAGAGAGAGAGGAGAGGGGGAAAGAGAGGACTCAAGCAAAACGGAGTGGTTTTGCCTGTGCCTAAGTTTGAGGTGATGCTTCTCTCACTAAAAAGATTGCATTTTTCTTTGCTCCAACGGAAAGTGGGTGGTGGGAAATGGAAATGGGTTGGTGAGATTAAATGCATTACATATATACGTATATATAGTTTATAGGGTGCGGAGCTTATTTAGCATATTTTGAAAAAAATGTGTTGTCTATATCCATTTCAAAAAAAGCGTGCCATGTATACCCATTTTATTAGTTTAATATATTTTCATCAAAATCGATCAACTGTGCAACACGAAAAATTGTGCCCATCGGAAAGTTTGTGCCATTCGATCGATGGCGCGTAACACTAAAATTCAAAAATTTGTGCGATTTTCAGGTGAATCTTTTTCACTTTTCGTGAATTTTTAGAATCCAATGTTAGAATTTTATTTAACATTCAAATTCACTCTCTCTCTCTCGCACTCTTTATTCTCTCTCTCTGTCGCACCTCTCTACTCTCTCTCTTTCGCTCTCTCTCGCTCCCTCCTCCGGCCAACTCCTCCTCACCGGCCAAGCCACTCCGTGAACCCGTGAACCCGCGGCTTCCGGCGGCCAACCTACCTCCCGCGGCCAACCCTCCGGCACGCCCACGCCAACACACCCCGGCCAACCCACGCCAAACAACCACCGGCGGCCAACCCACCCCCGCGGCCAACCCACCCCGGCCAACCCACCCCTCGGCGGCCAACCCACTCCCGGCGCCAAGCCACACCTCGGCCAACCCACTACTCGGCGCCAACCCATCCCTTCGGCCAACCCACCCTCGGCGGCCAACACACCCTGCGGCCAACCCAGCCCTACAGCCAACCTCCCCACTGCGGCAACACACCCCGTGACCCGCCCACCTCGGCCAACCTCCCTCGGCAAACCACCCCGTGCCCAACCTTGACGACCAACTATAGCATGTGGTTTTTATTTTGTTTATTTATATTAATGTATTTTGTTTATTATTTTGTTCAAAATTGATGCCATGTTGAAGTCATTCTTAGCCAAATAATTGATGAATTTTAGGACAATAGGCCCTTAATTGTTGATATTGCTTGTTGAAATTAGACCCTTATATAGGCGAATTAGGCGTGCTTGTTGAAATTAGACCCTTATATAGGCGAATTAGGCGTTATAGTAAAAATTGATAATTACTATTAAAATTGATACTTATTATTAAAATTGATAATATTTTTGTTAAATAGGCGTTATGTAAAATTGATAATTGATAATTACTATTAAAATTGATAATTGATAATTACTATGTAAAAAGCATAGAAAATAGGCGTTATGTAAAATTGATAATTACTATTAAAATTCATACTATTTACATTTTATTGGAAAAACTAATATTACAAAATTATTTTATTTAACTTTTCATAATTAGATAGATATTTTTAAAAACATGTATGTCACCTTGAAAACTACAAATTCACGAAAAACCATTATCACCAATCGGACAAAATCACGTATTCTACAATATATATTTATATTGTTGTATTTTTATTTATTTATATTGTTGTTTTGTATATTTTGTTAATTATTATGATTTACGAATTATAATTTCAATTATATGCTTTATTAATTATATATTATTAATTATGTATTTATATGCTTTGTTAACTATATATTGTTAATTATGTATTTTCTATGCTTTTTTAACTATATATTGTGTTGTGTTTATGCTTTCTGAAATAATTCAAATATATGTGATAGGATATTAATTATGAATTCGGACATGAATTATTATGCTTTGTAAATCTATGCTTTGTGAATTCGGACATTAATTCGAATCTATGCTTTGTGAATTATTATGTATGGTTTGGGGAGTTTGGGATGAATTTGGATGAGTTTTGATTGATTTGGCAAATCATATTATAAACGTTACTCTGCCGAAATTTCGGTAGAATTCGTTTATTAATAAGACGCTTTGAAATTATAAGCGGTAAAGTGTTGATAAGTAGTTAATCTTATGTTACTAAATTTAACAAATATATTTCTTTTAGGTAGAAATATCCACCAAGTAATTTTAGGTAGAAATTTTCAATCCTTGCGGTATATGCTAACACACAAAGGTTGTCTAATGCAGTTTACCTCCTTGTAATTTTGTGAACTTAGAAACAAAATATATAGTGGATAATGTGTTCCATGGGTAAAGTTCTTAAGTCCGTCCACAAAAATTAGTCATAGTGAACAAAATTTCCAATTCTATGTTAATCGAGACACAAAAAGTTAACCACCAATTCTATATAATTTTGGAATTAATTTCACAATATGTGTGAACACACTAATTGACATATTTCTTAATTAAGCATAGTTTATTATTTTTTAATAAATAGGAAATCGAGTTCTTAAGGCGAGACCATCAATCGTCTATCCACAATCGGACGCGTCTTGAAGCCCAATTATTTAAGAAGGGTCATACAGATTGAGAGATATAGGTGGTGAAGACACAGTGGATAGGTTTAAGCGAGGATGTTTGGTCACTTTGTTGGTTGGGAACACGGATCCAAGTCGAACATGAGTTTGCACCATATGGTATCCCGACAGTTAGGCCCTCCTAGTCTTTGAAGATCGAGCGATATGGTTTTTATTAATGGGAGGGCAGTTTGTTTTCCTTCTCGGATTTTGCGCTCGTGGCGGGTTTGAGTTTTGGGACGTCATCTTTCGATCCTACTGTAGAGTACGATCCGCAATCCGTTGAGGTTTATCGAAGGTTTGTTGGTAGCGGAAGGACTAGTATAGAGAATCTAGGTGTGAGATTCTTTGATCGGATTGTCCGATTGATGATCTTGGCGATCATCTATATCTCCGTGTGGCCCACATCTTAGTTCTTTACGCATTCGTCTTGGTATCGACTTGCCACATCGCAAAGCCGAGGACAACTCAATCCAATGCGCCGGTGGCTGCCATACGTACAACGCTCGTGGGTAACGATCAATGGTGCTTCACGCACGCCTCAATGTAGACGCTATGATATTCCCAACCACTTAATTTATGTAAACATCTATTCAACATTGAAACATATCGCACTCGATACTACACATATATACATATATATCATGTATTAAAGACAATGATATCGAAAAAATTAGTATCAGGATGATTGTGTTATGAGAATCACACCCCGTCTAATAAGTCGATCCCGTATCGAGTCTCGCCCTCAAATACATCATGTATAAATCGACTATCCGCAAAATTATTTTGGGATACATATCAATATAAGTAGATGTACTCAAAAAATAAAGCATATATGTAAAAACGCATTTACCCGAACATCAAAGAGGCCCTCTCAGCAGTTTCGATACACCAACCATCGAACTACGAGGTCTGACGTTAGACCAACACCACCAACCTTTGTTATTTCTCATCATCAGCTTGGTAGTTCATATGATACATCTTCGGGATAATGCGGGAGGGCTATTCACATACGGTGACCTGGTGCATACGCTTGTGTAACCTTACTTCGCTTCTACGGAGTCGCTAATTGTTACAAGCACGAAGGAAAAGTAAACATATCAAATATGATGCAATAATATAAAATAAGATAATTTACCAATGGTCTCGCATCTCAGCATGGAATAGCAGTGGATCCCCATGCGGTAATTGAATCCAGGAGGTAGATCCATACCCAGACCGGCACTAGCGTAGGTACCGCCGTGTAGCGAGGGACTGGATCTCTGCTAGAGGGCTCGGCAGTGAATCTTTCGATGGTAGTATGCGGTGAGAAGGCGCCCGTCCCGATCGCCTCCCCGCATCGTGGTGTAGTTCCACGACGGAGACGGCGTATATGCCTAAAGGCGCATACCGATCTACATCGACACCTACATAGTGACCACCACGCTCGAGTCTCGAATATCTCTCTAACACATCATTGATCGTGTTCCGTGCATCCAACGAGCGATCCTCACTCGGGATGCCCGTGGTGCTTCCCTGCGCTAGATGAGAGGCGGCTTTGCTCTTGTCACGGCTCGTTATCTACCTGCGCTCCTGTATATCGATCGGCGTCGTCCGACTGCAAGCCTATCCGCCACTGCATGCGATGTCGTGCCTCATGCCTCATGCCCTCCTCGTGCCCTCATCAATCTCTTCAACAAAGAAGATGCGCTCCGCATCGCATCGGCGCCGACTCAACCCCCACATCGCTAGAAGGCCCCGCTCTGCAGTGCAGTCGCCTAGGCGGCTGCTCCTCGTGCGCACAGCACGGGAACGGGTCTCCGTAGTTCACCGCATCCCGGACATAGACGACGATAATAGTCATGCTCATCTCATAGTCGCCCGGACTAACCCCAACAACTGCCCTCACGATCGAATCGCGGGTCGTATCCACGCCAATCATCTTCGGAACTTCCACCTCACGCATCTAGATAACATCCTCCATACTTTGCAACCGCCGTCAAGATCCGGATGATCTCTAGTGACCAAATATATAATGCCCATGATGGTCCGTAGAAGTGATATTTCGCCCGGCCTTCATATTCCACATGTGTTCAGAATTTGACACGCATAGCAGCCCATGGAACCAAATACGGCTCGCAGATCGTCCGACTAAGACCCAACCACGGATCCATCGTC